>LN483457.1:0-81724 GCA_900002565.1 Culicoides sonorensis | reverse complement strand
AAAGTTATATTGAGCTTTTTTTTTTTTCTTTTTTTTTTGAATGATATCAAAAATTTTTTATTAATTAAATGTCAAAATTTCCTGAAACAGTTATTTAAATTAATAAACTTACTTTTGTAGCCGAGTTTCTGTAATACGTGGCCAAGTTGTGACACCACAAGGACTTGGTATTGTTGGCATTCGTGTATCAGTTGATCGTGATTCACGTTTTGGTTTTACGCTGACACGACAAGGTGGATGGTGAGTATTTTGATTATTTTTTGTTTGTTTTTTTTTTATCTTAACAATCAATTTGAAATTGGGAAACTGTAATTATGAAATTGAAATACAAAAGTTCATTTGTGCTGTATATAAGAGGCTTTGACCGTGACCTTCAGATCAGGTCAGATTAGATAGTCGCCTTTATTAAGCTTGCACTCAGGCTATCAGTGGGGTTCATTGTGCATAATCGTTATCATCATCCGAGGGACTTACCTGTTACCCTGTCATCCCAAGTAGTTGCCACCTTTATCTAGCCTTTAACTCAAATTGAGTAGCCTGAAAAGAGACATTTGAGATTGTAAAATTTAATGGCCGAAGCGAGAATCGAACTGCCAACCTTAAGATTGATAGTCGAACATGCTAGTCACTGCGACGTACAATCCCCTACCGCTCATGAAACCCTCAAATTACACAAGGACTTAGAAACTTAGAAAAAACCAGACAGACACTTCTCAAAAGAGCATTTTTTCCAACTTCACTTCAAAAAAACCAAAAAAAAACAATACACCATTAAAAATAGAAAAAACTTTGTCAGAAAATGATTAATCATTGTCTTTCTCTGTTAATTTCCCAAAGATAACCTAATTTAAATTGGTTCCACTCCACATTCATTTGTTCTCTATTCAATATTTTCCTATTTACATTGAAAACTTTTACTGTTTAACTGTCAAATTAATCATTAGTTCAAAAAATACTCCTAGCTCTGTAATTTTTCTTCTTCCAAATTGAACTAATTATACAATTTCCACTGGCATTTCAATCTCATACCAAAAATCCTAGAAAGTTATTTGTTATTAAATCAAAGACAAGTATGACAAGAAAAAGTTATAAGATTAAATTTATAAGTATTATAAAAAAAAAGAAATGTGTAAAAGAGAGCCAATTAACAGATAATGCCATATTTTTGTAACATGTTATGTGTTGTTTTACTACTCAAGTGACACAAAAGCAAAAAAAAAAAAAGTTTATGACTTACCGTCTTAACCTGCCTTGGATTTAATGTGATGAATAAAGGACAAAAGTTTTAACCAGCATTACATTTTTGTTTTGAGTGAAACGTCAAAACAAAGGGTTTTACTTCGCATATTTTTAACATATTTTAGTATATTGCATAGAACATTGTGTCCCACCCGATTTATTTTTCTTATTAAAAACGTTTTTTGTGAAAACTTACTTACGAATTGTAGAACACATTTAAATGTTTTTATTTTTAATTACATTTTTCAATTACATCAATTGAATTGTTTTAAAAATGTAATAATTTAAAATATTCTGTACAGGGTACGTGATACATTCATTTCATCACAATTTAGATTTCAGATTCCGATTCAGATTCCGATTTAGATTATTCGAGCTGTCAAAATAAAAATTGATTTGAAATATTGAAAAAAAACCGTTAAAAAGACATTTTCAATGAAAATATGAAATATTTATGAAATAAAATAGATGAAAATATTATGAAAATGAACACGCACTCAAAACTATGGATTTGCTGCGGCAGCTAATTCCTTACTTTTTTGATATGTGAATAGAATTTAATGATGGAAAATGTTTGTGTGTGTGTGTGTGTGTGTTTAAAAAATGAAAGCGAATCATTCTCGTGTTTCTTTTTTGTTTGTTAATGTTAACAGGATTATGTTTACGGTCATTTAGTTTAAGGCGTTATTCATTATGAATTTTTCTTTCATTGTATGGAGATTGTGGGGGCAGTACAATTTTTTCGGACTTGTTACCTGAGTGAAGGCCAAATCTGTACTTAATTGAAAAATATTTTTTAATTGACTCTCTTAAAAGATTCTGTTGCATGTTAAAAGTTAGCGTTCAGGTCATCAATATCAAAATTTACGGCAGGGTCACCGAATTCAAAATTTAACGTGGGGTCACCAATTTCAAAATTTACAGTAAGGACACCAATTTCAAAATTACGGCAGGGTCATCAAATTCAAAATTTACGGTGGGGTCACCAATTTCAAAATTTACGGTGGGGTCACCAATATCAAAATTTACGGAAGGGTCACCAATACTAAAATTTTGACAGTTAATGTGAAATTTGCCTTAGGCCACATTTAAGATTATTTTAAAAAGTTCGTTTTTATTCCTCTTATCAATTTAAAGCGCCATTTTACTTCATGAGCACTGAAAATTCTCGTTTAATTTAGGTCACAGCTCAAAAGATATCTTCAAGCTATTTTCCAAAAATTTTTTTTACCAAAAAAAATTAAATAATAAATAGGGAAAAAGGATAAAACACAAACACACACATTAAAAACTAAATAAAAACCACATAAATGTATAAATAAAAGGCAAAATGAGGAAAATATTCATAATAATAATGTTACTCTGTCCTGCCTTTGTTATATAATGAATAAATTTTCTATTTGTATGACCATCTGGTTTACCTTATAGATAAATAAAATACTTGTCATATACACACATAAATTAAAACACAGAATGAATCTTAGCTACTGCAAAGTTCAAAGGTTTTTCTAGCAAATTCATATTTCATAGAAAAAAAAAATAACTGAAATAAACAAAGGGAATGAGATGAAAGAGGATAATATTAAATAATATGAATATGAAAAAACATTATAATTATGTATTCCGATTATGAAAAGTAAGATAATTAAACCGCAGAACCTTCTTTTACATGTAATTCTACCCACAATGATTGTCTTTTTACATTTCAAAAGGATTTTATATGATTTTTTTAATCATCATAATCATTTTTTTAGGTTTGATGTCCTTGTAAATGGAGGTGGAGCTGTTAATCTTCAATTCCAGAGATCTCCTTTCAAGCCACTGACCAGAACTGTCTTTGTTCCATGGAATCAGGTATGAAAAAATGAAAATATACAAGTTGAATTTAAATACATTTAAAAATATTTTACTTTTAACAGATAATCGTCTTACCTCCAGTCCAAATGCAATTGACAGACGAAGAACTTGCAAAGAATATCAAGTGAGTTAAATTTACATACAAATTTCCATTATAAATTGTTAAATGAAATCTCCTTTCTACTTTTTGTTTTAGAATCACACCACCAAATCCTGCACTAAGCTTCTTAAATGCATCTCAATACAATTTCAATGATGACGAAACAATCACTCAGTCAATTTGTGCTGACCATGATCATGAAATGTTAAAACCTCAATTAACGAATACATGGATGCCGAATGCTGTCGGTGAAATGCCTGGACAGAGTATTATTTTTGCTGAAACTCAGGTGAATTGTTAAATTAAAATGAAAATAATAATAAATTTAAATTTCATCACAATTTTTTTATTCACAGATCGTTCAAGAGACAATTCAAATCCCTGGATCTGATTTGCATTTGACATATCAATCGTCTCAAGCACCTGGCTACTTAAGCATCGTCCATATGCGGTTAACCAAAGAGACAATACCACAAACATTGACACACGTGCATGTTGGGGTGGAAATTGAAGGTTCATTACATGTAAAAACCTACGAAGCCGATCCAAATTTAACTCACACCTTTGCATGGAATAAACGCAATGTATATAAACAAAAAGTGTATGGTGTGGGTTTGGCAAGAATATCAATTGGATATAAGCATTCAACGTGCAAGGAAATTATATGGGAAACACAGACAGCCAAATTGCAAGGATTTGATGTGGATATTTCGGATATTGGTGGATGGGGACTCGATATTCATCATCACTACAATTTTTATGAGGGAATTTTACAGAAGGGTGATGGAAGTACATTGCATTTGAAGGAATTCCCAAGAATTATTAAGACAGTGATGGGAACTGGACAACAAAGACCATTGAATTGCAAAGATCACTGTAATGGAATCGCCAAGGATGCGAGACTTTTGACACCTGTCGCATTAGCATCAGGTCCCGATGGAAGTCTATTTGTAGGGGATTTCAATCTTGTGAGGAGAATTACGCCAGATGGACGTGTCCTTACAGTCCTCCAATTAAGCACCACCCAAGTTTCGTATCAATATTATTTGACAGTGTCTCCTGCTGATGGTTATCTCTACATATCAGATCCTGAAAAGCATCAAGTCCTCAAAGTCATTGTAGTTGATAAGATAATTGATCCAAGTAACAATTACGAGGCTGTAGTTGGAAGTGGTCAGAGATGCATTCCAGGTGATGAGCAAAATTGTGGTGATGGAGGTCCAGCTCTTGAAGCACGCTTATCACATCCAAAAGGCATTGCAATTGCTGCAGATAAAACAATGTATATAGCTGATGGTACAAACATTCGTGCAGTCGATCCCAAAGGCATAATCCACACGTTAATCGGACATCACGGTCACCACAATCATTGGAGTCCAGTTCCATGCAAAGGCGCCATATCGGCAAGTCAAGCTCAATTGCAATGGCCTACTGGGCTGGCTTTAAATCCCTTAGACAGCTCACTTCACTTCATTGATGATCGACTTGTGCTCAAATTAACACCTGATATGAAAATTAAAGTTGTCGCTGGTGTTCCATTGCATTGCAATTCAAATGCAGATAAAAATAAGACAACGGAAGATGTTTTGGGAACAGTTCTTGCAATGGCATTTGCTCCGTATGGTGATCTGTATATTGCTGATAGTGATTCACGTCGTGTCAATTCAATACGAGTCTTGGATACTGCTGGAACAATGCGCTCATTTGCAGGACGACAAGAAAATTATGGGTAATTATCATTTTTAATTTACATTTTGATTCTGAAACAATGCAAAGGAAATTTCAAGAGATTTGAATTATAATTACACTTGAATGTGTGTAATTAAACAATTCACTTTAATCGGTTTTTTACTTTCTTGTAACATGTTTTTCAATTATTTTTCTTTTTTTTCATTTTACATGAATTTTTTTGTACTGAAAATCAACAACATAATCATCACTTTCAGTAGTCAAGCATGTGAATGTGCACAAACTAATAACAGTAATTATTCTGCAACAATACCATCGTTCAATTCAGCAACAAAGTTAAATAGTGCTGCTGCTAGCAAAGGAAATCCGGATGCAGTTGCAACAACTGGTGCAAATTCAAATACGGCATGTGTGTGTATGCAGGGTGTTAATGCTGGAACAGCAGCTTTCAACAATAAAAAGGATAACAATGGAAAAGCAACTTTAGAAACGATATTGTCATCAAATACTAAATTTCAAGCTATATCCGCAATTGCTGTTGCTCAAGATGGTGTTGTTAATATTGCTGACCAAGGTAATTTAGAAAAAAATAAATTCAATGAAATTTAACTTTCAGTTTAATTTATTTCATTTTTTCAATTTAGGTTCCCTTCACATCCTTGCACTGCAACACTACTTGCCAAATCACGATCAAAATACAGAATTCCAAATTCCATTCCCACCCTCAAATGAAATTTATGTATTTAATCGATATGGTCAACATGTTGCCACAAAGGATTTAACTACAGGAAAAACACGTTACTCGTTCTTGTATTCCAAGAACACGAGTTTCGGCAAACTTTCAACAGTAACAGACAGTTCTGGCAATAAAATCCAATTTTTGAGGGATTACAGTAACATTGTCAGTTCAATTGAGAATACGCAGGATCACAAATCCGAGTTGAAAATCTCCTCAAATGGACTTTTAATTAAAATACTCGAAAAAGGCAAGTCGACAGTTCAATTTGAGTATGATAGTAATACGGGATTGATGAATAGCAGAAGTGGCGGTGGTGAAACATTCATTTATCGTTACAATGAATTTGGACGTGTCATTACAAGTATTTTACCGAGTGGGGAGTCAATTGATATCACATCAACCCTAGCACAAGATTTGGGATTGGGAGTAACTGTGAGAGCTCACATCCAATCAATATTTTCACCGACCAAATCTGAGAAAACTGATCTCTTACTTAGTGGTGGCATTAAGACGATGACAATGAAAACCGCTGATGAAATTACAAAAGCCATGATTAGCATGAATAACAATACACTGTCTATTTCTTCACCAAATGGAGTCGTTTTAACTGCATCTGCAATTGTGAAACATCCACTCTTGGAAAAATCAATGCCAACTGAAGCTCAAATGCTTCCCATGTGGTCTCATCAGAGCATCGCTATGGGTGATAATTTAATGAATCAAATGTATTCTACTTACAATTTGATTGGAGGTGACGCTCGTAATCCGCAACAAATTGTGAACCGTGAAATTTGGGTCAATAACTCGAGAGTCCTTGGAATTGAATTCGAACAATTCGTTAACCGTCAAATTTATTATGATAAAGATCGGGAACCAATCCTCACTGTTACATTTGATCAAAGTGGACTTCCCCAATCATATCGCCCAGGAAATGGAGGGTACCCACTTAATTTGACCTATGACCGCTATAATCGCATTGATGGATGGAGTTGGGGTCCAGCTGAACTTAAATACACCTATGAACGTCATGGATTATTATCTGAAGTGACAAGTCAACAAGATGGCACAGTCTCATACATTTACAATGACAATAATTTGATATCAGAAATTGGGTTGGCAAGTCAAAGGAAATTCATTTTGGGATATGATACAGATGGTGGACTTAAATTTGTCCAGTTACCTAGTGGCACAAAACATTTGTTCAGTTATCAGCCATCAATTGGATTCATAAGAGCCACATACACACCACCAGGAAGTACAAAACCGTACTTGCAACATTACTCGTATTCTGGAACTTTGTTGCAAACCGTGTTCCCTGGTGATGGTGCACGAATCATTTACCGTTACAATTCAGTTGGAGAGCTGTCAGAAGTGTTACATGGCGACGGTAAAACTGAATTCACTTACAATTCAGCGACGGGAATGCCCAATACAATTTTGCATACAGAACGAGATCTTGAATATCAGTGGGACTTTGAATATCTCAACGGCTTGTTACTGGAAGAGCGAATCGATTTCATTGCAAAAGCAGGATTAAGCAATGCCAAATTCACGTATGAATATGATACGAATTTAAGGTTGACACAAGTAGCTGGACGCATTGGTGGCACAAATCTCCCACCATTAACTTACACATACAATCCAAAGACAGGAAATTTGAAACAGATTGGGGCGTTCAAGGTCAATAAACCTAAATTTAATATCACGACAGTATTTGATGGTGTTGCAATGTTTTCCCGGACTATCGATGGACGTTTCCTTGAAACTCAACTTTCGGTGACAATTCATCGAATGGAGGTATTCCGAATGGAATTCTCGCATGATGTTCATGGACGTATCTCACAAACAAGGACTTACACGAAAAATGTCGGTGTAAACACATACACAAATGTGAAGAATTACACGTGGGATTGTGACGGCCAACTTGTGGGTGTTGAGGCACAAGAGCCATGGGGATTCAGATACGATGATAATGGAAATATGCTTTCATTGACATATCGAGGTAACACAATTCCAATGGAATATAGTGCGTTAGACAGAATTTCCAAATTCGGCGAAGGTCAATACAAATATGACCCGAGAGGTTTAGTGGCCCAAAATGCGAGGGAAGAAAGATTCCATTACAATACACAAGGATTACTTGTGAGGGCGACAAAACGCGGAAGATTTGATGTTCGATATTATTATGATCACTTAAATCGATTGGCAACGCGAAAAGATAATTTCGGAAATGTCACACAATTCTTTTATAATAATCACGAACGTCCACATGAAGTCAGCCAAATTTACTCGCCACGTGATGGCAAATTGATGACACTTCTGTACGATGATCGAGGTCATCTGATATTCGCACAAGTGTTTAGACACAAATATTATGTGGCTACAGATCAAAGTGGAACTCCAATCATGATATTCAATCAATATGGTGAAGGAATTCGGGAAATAATGAGATCACCTTACGGCCATATCGTGTATGATTCCAATCCATATCTGTACTTACCCATTGACTTCTGTGGTGGCATTTTGGATCAGGTAAGAAACATTTTTTATTTTTAATGTTTTTGTCATATTAATATTTTCTCATTTAATTTTAAGGTCACATCGTTAGTTCACATGCCAAATGGAAAAGTATATGACCCATTAATAGGACAATGGATGTCACCGAACTGGGAAGACGTGGTGGAGCGTTTACCTGAGCCAACAAAACTCCATTTGTATCGTTTCAATGGAAATGATCCCATTAATATCAATCACGATCGTAATCCGCCAATTGACAATTTTGATTGGTTGAAGTTAATGGGATACAAAACTGATAGTATGATGCCACAAACGAAACAAACTTTATGGAATTTACCATCACCGTGGAGTAAGAACAGTTTATATTCAAGTACACCGAAACCTGGTCGAATTTACAATAAGCAACATCTCGGTGTTGCCTCTGGATTTTTAGCGTATTTAGCTTCAAGACGTGTATCAAGTGTCCAACAATTATCAGGACCTTCAAAGTCAGCCTTAAAATCAAACGTAATCAAAGTTGGTCCATTCAAGCTAGGAGCTGAAACAGATCCACCATTTGGACGTGGTATTTTGGTATCACGCACTCTCGAAGGCCTTGCAATTGTATCAAGTGTACCAGCTGCCAACGCCATCTATCGTGACGTATACACATCAGTTTTCAATCGAACAAATCTCCTTCCATTCAGTTTTGTCGTCCACAATTCACAACAGGACGCGTTTTATTTCGTCAAAACCGATGCATGGCGTGCCAGTGAAGACAGACAACAACTCAAACGATTACAGGGACAAGTCAATACAACATTCCATGAAATTGCCAAAGAAAATGGTAGTGGCGGAAATTATCTTGATGTTAAAATCCATGGCACTCACGCTGTCATCAATTTACGCTATGGAACGACCCCGGAAAAGGAAAAGAGTCGTCTGATGCATCATGCAAAGCTAACAGCTGTCCGAAAAGCATGGCATCGTGAAAAAGAACTCCTGCGTGCCGGTCTCCTAACATCCACAGAATGGAATCAAAATGAAATCGATGAAATCCTGAAACAAGGATACCTCAATTTGTTTGAAGGGGAATACATACACGATGTAAATAGTTATCCAGAACTCGCAGACGATCCATACAACATTCGATTTGTCAAGAAGAAATCTGGCGGTACAAAACGAAGAAAGAGAAAAGTGAACGAATGTACAACGGAAAATAATGATAATTGCTAAATTTAAATTTAATTTTAATTTACATTAAAAAAAAAAATGGTGATAAAATTTTTTTGAATCTCGAATCAATCAAATAAGGAAATCGACTTGAATCGATCAGAGAATTAAATTATTCGAGCTTTTGAGACTGGCAGAACTTGTAAATTAGGTAAAATAATAAAAAAAAATAAAACGAGCACGAATTCTTTAATTTTAATAATTAATAAAATAAAATTATTCATTAATTGTAAATTTTGAAAAAAAAAATGCTAAATTAGAAATTGTTATTTCATGACAAAAATTAGCAATGCCAGACTTATAAATTTAAATTAAAAAAAAATGCAAAATAAAAAAAAATAATACAGTGGAATTTAGAATAGAAGGAACCAATTGATTAACAAAAAAAAATAATCTTAACATAATTATTATTATTATACAAGAAAAAAAAAATAAAAAATTATTATTATAATGATTGTTAAACAATTTATAGATAAAAATAATTTAAGATGTGAATAATAGGAAGGAAATTTAGTGGGTCAACACAAAATCAATAAAAGTAGGTAGCTATTAGTAGTAACAAAAAAAAACAAACAAAAATTATAAAATAAAATTAATGTAGTAAATATTCTATGAACAAAAAAATTTAAAGTAAACTAGGAATAGAAGATGCCAAATCAATTAAAATGAAAAAAAAAAACATACAAAACCTAAAAAATTTTACAGAACAATCTTATTTTTGTAAAACAACAATAGAGTCTATTTATCTCAACCTAAAAAAAATAAAAAAAAAATATTAAATAAATAATAATAAAAAAAATAAAAGTATTAAAAGTATTAAATCTAAAGACTCTATTTCAAGAAATACTCATATAAAAAAATATAAAACTTTTTTGTATTAAAAAAAAAACATTGAACATAAAATCAATTTAGGTGCAGGCACAAAAGGTCTCCATTTAAATTAAAATGAAAATGAAAAAAAAATTGTAAATAAAAATTAATTTTAATTTTAATTAATTAATCAGTCAAATTTTATTGTTTAATTGAAAAAAAAAGAAAAAATTATCAATTTGACACACTCTCGTATTAGAATTTATGAATAGAAAAGGGAAAAAAATAACTTGAATCTGTTAATAAGAAAATAAAAATGCGATATAACAGGAGGAAATTAAAAATAATAAAAAATACACTTAAATTATTGTAGAAATTAATAAAGGTATAAAAAAATTAACAAAAAATATGCATGAAGGTATTGTAAAACTTATCGATAATACTATTTAAATATTATAAATAGAAAAATTGCAGACATTTATAATAAAAAGTAAAGAAAAAAAAAATGAAAATGTTTAAAATACATTGAAATTGTTTTTTAATTTCATTGTTTTCGAAGCGACATATATGTTGATGGCTGGAAAATTAATGGTAAGTATTTGATTACAAATTAATGGAAATTGAGAGACCACATAAAATGGAAATTTTGTGATCAGTTCCAAATTTCAAAATTAATTTGTTAAGGATTTGTTTCTTCTCCTTTGAAGCGAATATTTCATAATTTGATCTGAAAAATACTTTTTTATTGTGGAAACGCCTGGTTATTTTTAGCATTTTTTTTCTTTCATAGTGGAAACGCCTGGTTTTTACAGTTTTTCTCTAAATTTTTATTATTGAGACGCCTGGTCATGTTAAGGTATATTTTTTATTTAATAGTAGTAACGCCTGGTTATTTCTTACTAAATTTCAATAATGGACACGTCTGGTTATTTTAATCTTGTAAGTTTTACTAGTAAAAGTACTAGTACTTTATGCATAATTTACGTACAGAGCGCGTTATAATGTTTTCACTATCTATACACATACATAAATTATAAGGAATTATACCATGCATAAAAGACTAATTGCGATCTTACTTCTTATTCTTCTTCTTATGGCGCTACGTCCATTTTTTTGTCTGGGCCTTTTGAAGAATGCCTTTCACTAAAAATAGATTCTCTATCTTGCCCTTGCTGTTTACAGTTATGCACCCGTAATGGTCGCAGGTCTTGTTGGATGCCAACGATCGAGCTCTCTTTGGGGCGCCCAACAACTCGATGGTTCTCATGATCGTTTTGAAATAGCGCAGCTGGGGCTATTCGAATTCGGAGTCTATTCGTGTCAAATGACCTACCCATCGAAGTCTGTTAACTTTTACAGTTGCAATTATGTTTGATTCCGCTTTAGCTCGAAGTATTACCTTCTTCTCTTCACATATAGTATCAAAGAAAGTACGTACCATCTCTCCTTCAAATGACAGTAGCCACTGTTCATCGCTCTTGGTGAGTGGCCAAGTTTCGAACCCGTATAACGAGACTGTCCGTATTAACATTTTGTAGATGGCACACTTGGTCTTATTTGTCAGCAGCTTTGAGCGAAGATGTTGTTGGAGTACGTAAAAGCATTTAATCGCGTGAACTATCCTTCGCTTGGTTTCTAACGAAATATCACCATACGCACGAATAAGTACTCGAATCGTTGACTATTGATGTTATATTTTAAACTTAATTTCAACGCTTCTCTCTTTAGAGTAGTGTATATGTCGGTTACTCCTACTGGCGTTCTACTTACCATATAAAGAACATCAGCAAATCATAAGATGTGAGTCACACCTGTAACAAGTGTTCAGGATGTTTGGATACCAGCACGTCTCTTTGCATCTTCTAGAGTAACGTTAAATAACAGAGTTGACAGAGCGTCACTTTGTCAAAGCATTGTTTTGATCGTAAAGGATTTTGACACTTCATTTCCAAGCCTTATTTTGCTCCTAGATCCATTAAGAGTCATGGCCACTATTCGTATAAGTTTATGTTCAAAGCCTAGTTTTTTCATAATCACGAACAGACGCGTGCCTTTAAAGGCTTAATTTTTATTTGAGCGTACCTTTGTTACAGTGGTTTAGCATCTTTGGACTAGGTTAAGCAGCTGTGAATGGTGCTCGTTGTTGGATGGGTGACCACCTACCAAAAGTACGCTACATAAGATTGTCATATGTCTGAATCATCCATAGTAGTCTTACTATTCGAGAAAAAGACAATATGCACATTAATTAGGATAAGACAACACTAGTACATACAGAATGATGTATGTGGATTACAAAAAGCCCAAAATATAAAGTGGCTGAGGTGATCTTGGAAATCTGCGTTCGATTCCTGGCTAGTACGCTATCATAACATAACATTTGAAAAGGGAGCTGCCTGGTCGTTTTATTGTTTTTCTTATTATATTTATAATGGAGACGCCTGGTAATTTTAATTTTCTTCTAACTTTATATAAAATTATGACCAATTCACAGTAGACAATTTATAACGTAAATGTTATTTGAAATAAATTTACTCATTGTGAATGTATCATAATATAAAGCTTTCAAAAACTTTCACTTGAGCTTTCAAGAATCAACGTGATTTTCTCATGATTTTTTATGTTAAATTTCACATTTTAACTAAATCTGAATTGATAAATAAAAACAAACTTTGATCAATTTTAAGGAAAATTATTAGAAAAACACAATAAAAGTATATTTTTAATAATGATACATTTTATTTTTATTTTATTTTTTTTAATTTAATAATTAATTTGATCACTATTTCAATCATTATTATCATTACAAATATTGATTACTTTCATTCTTTCAATTTTTTTACTCTCATTTCAAATAAATCAATAAATTTAATTCAACAAAATGCAAAATATCCAAAATTGTTTCTTTTCAATATTTTTTTTAACTATTTCGAACAATCTTTGAACATAAAGTTAACTTTTTGTATTTGTTATTAATTGTGGTCCATCTCAAAAAAAAAAATTAAAATAAAATAAAAAAAATGTTTAATTAGATTAAGATTGAAATTTTAATTTGATTAACAGATTAAGATTAATTATCAGATTTAGATTTTTTTTTAGATTAAATTTCAATTCAAAATACAGTGTGTGACTATTTTTTTTTTTTGTTTAATTTTTGGTATTTATTTAAGCTCTTTAATTTATTTTATATACTTTTTTTATTTAAATTTGTTTTTTTTATTTTTAGTTTTAGTTAAATTACATTAAGAGAAAAAAATTCTATGTTTTATTTTTTAAGATATTGTTAATATTTTATTTTGAAATGTTATTTTTTTTTATTTAGCAATATTTTTTTTTTTGTAATTTTTTGAAGAAAAAAGCTGAAAAGGGTTCATTGATTAATTATTTTGCAAAAATTCTACTTTATTTGGGCGGATAATCTGTGTTGCATTACAAACTACGATTGGACCTTATTTTACAATTTAAGTCAGATCTATGGATTATTATTTTTATTATTGTAATTTTTTTTATTTAGGTATGTGTTTCATTTCATGTAAAAAGAAAAAAAAGTTGAAATTAAAATTAAAAAAAAATGTTTTTTTTTTTCAAAGGTACACATCAAGATAAAGTTTTAAAAATCTTTTTGTTTTTCTCTTTCAACTTATTTATTTATTGTTAGTAGAATAGATTTCGAGTATGGACATTTATGAACATTTGAATACATTTTTATAGTTTTTATTTATACCATGAAATTTATGTTTTTTTTTTACCTAGCTTAGAGTTGTAAGGAAGAACTTAAAAGTTTTATAATTAATTGGAGTCTTATGGGGACATTTTTTGGATTCATTTTTTATTATCATGGATGCTACTCAAAATAACAACAATAACAACAAAATTAACTTAGAAGTATTTCTTATTATAATTTATGGGGTTTCTATCCTTAGAATAATTACTAAAATTAGTTTTTTTTTTCATTTTCATTTTCAGAATATGTTAAATTTGAATTTTAGTCAGAAATTACAAGGACAAAACAAAATCGTTTGACGTTTTTCTTAATTTGACAGTTAATTTGGAAATGACTTCAATAAATGTGCACTGGGAATATTTTTACTGTTTTTTAGAGCATTTCTATCACGTCTCTAGTCCTCGTGGAGCACTGCGAATTATTTTTCGGTGAAATTTCAAATTACGTCGTTAAATAAAAATGTTTAGACACTTCATTTGAAATTGACTTCAAAAATGTGCACTGGGAATATTTTTTACTGTTACTGAGTATTTTTATCACCCTTTGAGTCCGCGTGCAAGGCTGCGAATTTGTTTTACTTCGTTAAATTAAAAGGTTTTGGACATGAGTCGCTTGAATTGAATCCAACAGAAAAAAACCCGATACACATTAAGCGAAATCTGTCAAAAATTTCAATGAACTCAATTTTCAGTCCTAATTTTCATTTGATATATTTTAAGCTTTTAAGTGGGTAAGCAGAATAAATTTGACAGCTCATTTTGCATAGATACACAAACGGAAATGTCAAAAATCTCGTACGTAATCATGAATTGTCAAACTTTTACCTGCTGTCCTAGTAACTTTGAAGTAACAAAAATTTAAATTTGACAGATGACAGATGACGTTTTAAATTCAATGAAATTAGATTCCACGCTAACAATGTAACTAAATTTAAAAACAAATCATTATCTAAATAACTACCATTTAAAATCAATTTAATTCAACTTTTTGTAATACAATTTTTTCTTTTTTTGCTCTATAACAACGTACTTATTTTACTTAATTAGGAATTCTATTTTTCTCATATATGTGTATGTGGTACTTAATATAATAATGCGCTAAAACAATTTTAACAAAATATGCAATAAAAATTTGCATAATATAATATAATGGTAAATTTATCCGAGATTATTGTACGGAACAGTCTTCAGCATTTTGAATTTGTTGCTTTGTTTTGCGGGATGAGCGTCTTATAAGCGATCTAATTTCAAAGGAAAATACAAAAAGAAAATCTTATTACCATTAACTTTAAATGTAAATTAAGATTTACCTGGAACGTGGTTTTGATTTTGCACTCTCTGTACTACTATTTGACGTGTTCAAGAACGAGGGACTACCGTGACGCGTGTCATTGGATGAGCTTGCTGCTGACATGTCTCGTTTACCTTGAAGATGATAAATAATGATTATGATGATGAAAAAAATTCAATGAATAGTTTTTTGCATAATTTACGGGGAATATCAGATAAAATTTGACAGTTCAATTTTTTGTATAGATACACATAGGGACATTTTAGTACAAAATTCTTTGACAGGTAACTTTTAAAAATCACAACAAAATGCATTTAAATAAGACAATAAGCAAGGTAAATTTTTTGAGGTCAGTGTCATGTTGCAAAGGAAATGGAATTATCCTCATAAATACTTTTATGTATCATCATCATCAACTTCATGTAAGCAGTGCATTGATATGACAACCAATAATATGCTTCGTCTTCTTCAGTTTTTTTTTTATTTTACGATGAATAATGAATTATATCAACAGTTTAGAAAGTTTTTAATCAAATTTCCGGTATGTTGCTTGCTTATTACATTTTACTCTTCTTTAAACTTGAAAATATGTTTCACTAAAAACTTTAGAAACTAATTAAATTTTCTCTCTAATGTAATGTAGAAAATGTCTATGAAGTTTGAAATTTTAACTTTTATCATGTGTATGGAAAAACTTAAATGAAGTCCAATATTTTTGATAGTAATAATTCCTTTTAACTTTTGTCTATCTATGGATTAACTTGCTTTGTGATAAGTGGAATTTTCCATCAATTTACGTTAATTGAGGTGAAAAGTTATTTTATCGAAGAAAAGGAAGAGAAACTGGGAAGTGAAAGACGTGCTACAACTTTGCCGTACATTGATTTCTACTGTGACTCAAAAATATGATTTTTCAACGATAATCTGTTAAAAAAAGTCTATAAATCTATTTTTGGGCCTTTTTTACAATTTCAATCGAAGTCACTTTGAAAAAATTTGTGGTTAGAAAATTTGCTACAACGTTGCCGTACATCATTTTAATTTTTAACGGTTTTTTTTGAAATTCTTGAATTGAATTGAAAAGCAAAACGATGTAAGTTAATTTTAGTTCTTGTTATTCAACAAATTCTATAATAAAAATTTCTTAAAATATCTTTTTAACGCCTAAACTCATTTTAATTTTATCTTTAGCATTTTATGTAACCTCAGTGCTTGAGTGACGACTTTTATCATTCAGCTCTTTATCAGCATGAAAAGTGAGAAAAAAATAGGCATACGAAATTATAATTGGTTACATTATTATGCAAGCAAAACCGGTTCAAATTTGAAATTCAATAGATTTGTAAGAATATTATGAATAGAAAAAAAAGAAAGAAAATTTATGTAAAACTGTGTTATTGAACAAGTAGTTTATTAAAAGTAAAGTAAAGCAAGGCAAAAAAAAAAATGTTTTGTCATGTTTTCCTGCAATATGATTAGTTTTTTTCTCTCTCCTTTTTCTTAATATTTATTACAAGTATTTACAAGGATCGAAAGGTACATTATTGTAAAATTGACGTTATTTTACATTGAATGGAGTTCTTTGGTATTTAACATATACAGAAAAAAAAGTTTGTTGGGGAAAAACGAATAGAAAAGAAAATATGAAATAAATACCGGCTTGCCCTACTTTTGCTGTTCTTCTACTACCCCGGCCAGTACGAAAGGGAGACATTAAAGTGCCTACAATGGAATTCACTTTGTTTCATGTTGATGTTATTTTTTATATATACATTTATATATGAAAGATATACTTTCTATTAATATTTTATTGCTTTTTATCTCGTATGATGAGACAAATGATGTATTTTCATAATAAAAAAAATCTAATAGTTTTATGATAGAGAGAGGAAATATTTACCTTTACTAGTTGCACTCACATAAGCTGACGATCGTCTTTTCAAGCCAGTTGATGGCTGTTGGTCATTTGAACCAGGCAGTACCAGGATACGAGACAAACTTAACATTGTTTTAAACAGATCTGTTACATTGATATCGTCCTTTGCTGAGCACTCAAGTACTTTTACTCTGTGTGTGAGTTTGTGTGTGTGATAGAATAAAAAAGGGATAAAAGGAGACAAGTAAAAATCGATTAATAACCGCATGAACAATGTGATAAAATGCCTAGACCTTTTATTTGATAGTCTTCTTTCTACTTTCATTCTTTTCTTTGTTCTTTTTTTAACATTTACACTCCAATTCTCCTCTCTGACAAACAAATGTGTATTATTCCTTTATAAAATTAACACATCTGGTTTTTTTTCATCCCCATCATCATCAACATCATCATCATCGTCATTGTAGATTTAACAAAATTTTTATACTTATAACATACTTTTTTAAAGATACAAAATAAAAATTTGTTATATAAGTCAAGTCCCTTTTATAGAGAAATATTTTCAATTTTTACATACAAAAATACACACTGATAATAAAACACATAACGAAATTATGGTTTCATCTGTACCTGAATTTATTTATTTTTTTCATATTTTTTCCCCATTTAAAATGAAAGAAAAAAAAACCCTCAAAATCTGAATTGGGTGAAGATAAAGGTGTATTTTGTACACATTTTCACTTACAAGTATCATTATTTCATATCATGTGAAAATAAGCTTTTTTCATGTTGAAAATCTGTACCACGTGCATATTAATCTTTAGCATTAACATATGACACTAACACACACACATACACACACAATCATTTAATTTAGCATGAAAATAAAAATTTTGAGTTTTTTTTTGTTCACATGAAGGTTACAATGATAATTTGGTTGAAATGTATCAAGGATTACATTCAAAGTAAGACCTCATAAAATTAATTTTGAATTTTCACTTCAAATAAAAATAAATTTTTGATACTTACTTTAATCTTGGTAATTCACAGTAAACCCACTCAGATACATCTTCTTTTGATACTTCGCGATGTGTATTTGCTAAATCTAGTTTATTTCCAGCGATTACAATTGGTATTTCCTGTGAAATGTTTTTAAATGAAAAAATGTTAAATTAAATTTAATTTTATTTGAATGTTATTTGAAAGAAAAAAAAACACTTGTTACGTTTTTTATTAGGGATACCAGAGAATTTTGAGAAAAAATCAAGATAGTCTGATCAAAAAATCTGAATTTAAGTCAAAAATGTATATAAACATTAAAAACTTAATGATTGGTGACATTTTTCAATAATTAGTGACATTTTTCAATGATTAGTGACATTTTTCAATGATTAGCGAAATTGTTTCAATGCTTAGTGACATTTTTCAATGATTAGCGAAATTTTTCAATGACTAGCGACATTTTTCAATGCTTAGTGACAATTTTCAATGATTTTCGACATTTTTCAATGATTAGCGAAATTGTTTCAATGCTTAGTGACATTTTTCAATGATTAGCGAAATTTTTCAATGACTAGCGACATTTTTCAATGATTAGTGACATTTTTCAATGATTTTCGACATTTTTTCAATGATTAGCGAAATTTTTTCAATGATTTTCGAGATTTTTCAATGATTAGTGACATTTTTCAATGATTTTCGAGATTTTTCAATGATTAGTAACATTTTTCAATGATTTTCGAGATTTTTCAATAATTAGTGACATTTTTCAATGCTTAGTGACATTGTTTCAATGCTTAGTGACATTTTTCAATGCTTAGTGACATTTTTCAATGATTAGCGAAATTTTTTCAATGATTTTCGAGGTTTTTCAATGATTAGTGACATTTTTCAATGATTTTCGAGATTTTTCAATGACTAGCGACATTTTTCAATGATTAGTGACATTTTTCAATGATTTTCGACATTTTTCAATGATTAGCGAAATTTTTTCAATGATTTTCGAGATTTTTCAATGATTAGTGACATTTTTCAATGATTAGCGAAATTTTTTCAATGATTTTCGAGATTTTTCAATGATTAGTGACATTTTTCAATGATTTTCGAGATTTTTCAATAATTAGTGACATTTTTCAATGCTTAGTGACATTGTTTCAATGCTTAGTGACATTTTTCAATGATTTTCGACATTTTTCAATGATTAGCGAAATTTTTTCAATGATTTTCGAGATTTTTCAATGATTAGTGACATTTTTCAATGATTAGCGAAATTTTTTCAATGATTTTCGAGATTTTTCAATGATTAGTGACATTTTTCAATGATTAGCGAAATTTTTTCAATGATTTTCGAGATTTTTCAATGATTAGTGACATTTTTCAATGATTTTCGAGATTTTTCAATGATAAGTGATATTTTTCAATGATTAGCGAAATTTTTTCAATGATTTTCGAGGTTTTTCAATGATTAGTGACATTTTTGAATGATTAGTGACATTTTTATATGATTTTTGAGATTTTTCAATGCTTAGTGACATTTTTCAATGCTTAGTGACATTGACATAGACGGACGGACAGCATGACCGTGCACAATACCGGTATTTTCAAGAAACGCGCTAAAAACTGATAGAAAACTTTGGATTTTAATTCGTGTAATTTCATACACAAATGCACAAAATAATAATATGAAAATTTTCCAAACACTTATAATTTCTTTCTTCAAATTTGCACATCATATGACACACATAAACAAAAACCATTAAGAACAGCAGTTACACAGCAGCGAAGTGTTTAATTTAAAAAAAATTCTTTCATTTTAACAAGGAAATTTCAATTTAAAATAACTTTTTGTATTGTTTTGTAAGCAAAAGACAACAAAAAAATGATAAAAATTACAAAACAAAGAAACAAAAAAATTTCATCTGTTACGAGGCAAAAAGGCATTTTCATTTTCCCTTAACAATAGATTAATTATATACACATTTCAATTACCTGAAAATCAGCCCTTTGTTCTCTAATCTCCTCGAAACATTGTTTTATGTATGTAAAACTTTGAGCTGACGTTGTTGCATAAACCAACAAAAATGCATGTGCAGTTGCTATTGAAAGTCGTCGCATAGCTGGAAATTGAATATCACCTGCAGTATCAAGTATGTCAACCTGTAATTAAATTAAAAAAATAGTGTGTTAAAAAAATTACATCAATTAAATTTTTTTGTTTGAAATAAGAGACAAATAAAATTAAAACAATGATGAGTGTCATCCTTTTTTGCTGCTCATTTTTTTTTAACAAAATAATTATCATCATCATTGTGATTATCATCAAAGAAAACACTTGTATTGAAGTGAGTCTTGTGTTTTTTTATCATCATTATGACATGCTCACAATAAAAAGTATAATTCACATTCAAAGAACATCAACAACAATTAAAAAAATTTTGAGGACACACTTTTTATAATTAAATTGCATTCATTGTAAATCTTTCAATTACGTCAAAATGGTTTTTTTTATTTCAAGTTTTTTTATTTTAAACTTTTTACTGTTAATTGAAGGCAAAAATACCAAAATGGGCACTTTAATGACCGATCCTTCTGTGTCTGTGATCCTTTTCCTGTGATTTTTCAAAAAGTCAAAATTTAAAAAAGCTTCGAAATTTTTGAAAACTTGGAAAAAATTGTCATAATTTTCAAAATCAATGAAATTCTAAAAATTTTCGAAAACGTCGAGATTTTTCAAATAGTCAAAATTTAAAAAAGCTTCGAATTTTTTAAAACATCGAAAACATTGTCATAATTTTCAAAATGAATGAAATTCTTAAGATTTTCGAAAACGTCGAATTTTTTCAAAAAGTCAAAATTTAAAAAAGCTTTGAAATTTTTGAAAACTTCGAAAACATTGTCATAATTTTCAAAATCGTTGAAATTCTGAAAATTTTCGAATTTGGTCTCCTCAAACGCGCTCGTGAAAATCCTCCAAATACACTTTACATTTTTTCAAAAAAAATCATGAATTATGCATTGTATTTTAAAAAGTTAATGTCAATTTAGCTCAGAGCAATTCAAGTGTTTAATAATAACAAAATACAACAAAAAAAATCATTAAGATTAAAAAAAAGTGTAATTTCACGTGTTTCTACACAAGTTTCTAATAAAAAAATGAGAATTTTTTAATACATACTTAGAAGAAAATTATGCTTACAGCTCATGATAATGCAAATCTTTTCAAAATTTTTATTATTAAAAAACAGACTAATAATATAATAATAAAAAAAAAAATCTTTTATAATCTTATAAAGCATAATAAAATTATATTTGAGAAAAGGCAAAAAAAAATCAAAATGCTTTGAGCAAATCGTCACAAATCATTACCACCACATGACTTTATTATTTTATTACTGTATAAAACTGTGAAAATGAAAATAAAAGCAAAAAAAGAAAAAAAGAGGAGAGAAAATCCTTCTTTTATTACTATTAGAATCCACTTGAATAGCAGTCTCATGCGTATTGTTCAAAAAATTGATGTCTCTTTATCAGAGACACAGAGATATATTTCAGTCAATTTTTTTTGCCTCTTTTTATTATTATCATTTTATATTTATTATGATCTTCATTGTACTTCAGTTATGTATTATTTTCCATATCATTTCAAGTGTCATCTCGTATTTGTATCAATAATAACGCATAGAAAATCTAAAAACGTGTGACTTGTTATTTCTCGGTTTAATACTATTAAAAGTATGAACAAAAAAAAATTTATATCTGTCGATGGCCTTTTCAAATGATATAAATAACAAAAATCAACTCTTAATATGATTGGTTATGTTCGATTGTGTATTAAGCCTCTTTGATATATTGATTGAGAGAAAACTTTTTGTATGGAATCAGTCAAAATTTTTGATGTGTAATGAAAATTTATGGTAAAATGATACTATTACAGAAATTTGTATTTTTTTTGTGATTTAAAAGACAGAGATTTTGCAATGAATATTTATAATATTTGTAAATGTGATTATAATTCATGATAATTTCATTTATCATACTAAACAGGGAGTTTTTAACTAAGAACTTGATAAAATTTTGCATAATCTCTCAAGTCACTTACATGGAATGATGGGAAATATTTTTTGAAAATGAGATGTGATTATAAATGCGATATTGGGAACGTTTTGCTAGTCCAAATGAGTTTTCGGATGTTCAAGGTCATCTTTGATCGCTTTAAAGGAGCCAACACCTTTGTGGATTCATAAAACCGAGTGAGGCCCCACACGAGACAAACTCTGAGGAGAACCTCAAGGTCAATAGCTCAAGTCCAGATTTATCTTCAAACTAATGAATCTGATCTGGACTCACCATCGTTAGCCAGTAGGAAATCAATGGGAACTAAATTTAACACTGGACCCTCACTGATTTTGGATTGCGTATTTTGGCCTCCATTTTTGGCATCTTAATACACGAAATATCAACTTGGTCAGTTCAGCAAAGTTGCAGCTTGGAATATTCTCTATAATTTTGCTTCAGGTCACTTTTACTTAAAACTTACGAAAACATGGTTTTTTTAGTCAAAAACGTATGAGAAAAACATTTTCTATGTAAAAAACCTTTAAATGAGTTTTTTGTGAATGCACTTTCTCAAATAATTCAATGCAACACTTTCCCAAAATCTCATACTTTTTAATTTATTATCATCCTCATGTTAAGTATTTTCATTCATTCATATTTAAACATGATGATTAAAAAGCTGATTATTTTATTGTTGCATATATTCAACAAATAATTGTACAAAAATTCCAAGTAAATCCTCTTTTTACTTTCATAATTATTATAATTTGCATTAACACAAAACATAAAATAGTTTTTTTATCATCAACTAAATTCCAGTTAATGCAAGAGAACATGAAATAATTGTTTTAGATTGTATTTCAACGAGTTAAATTTGATATCAAGTCTAACACAATTTTTTTTTTATTAATTTTCTCTTATATTGTAGACAAATGTATACGATTTTAATGCGAAAATAATTTGAAATTCATTTATTTATCAGATTGTCATTTATTTTAAAATGTTTACTGATCTAAGTTTTCAAATTGAAAGAAATTTGATATTTTCTTGGATAAAGTTTCAATTTGTAGTTTTGAGTTTGATTGTGAAAGTTGAAATTGAATTGCATTAGTGAATATGTTTCGAAACAAACTTTCATTTAAAGGAATTGTGTGAAATTTCAAACATTTTATTGAGAAAGTTCGATAAATGCAGCACCTTTGCTAAAATGAACTCAAAAAATCGAAACGATTCAAAGACGTAGGGCATCGGAACTCGGAGCAGGATTTTTGAAGGTAGACAGCATTTTACGAGGAATTGATAATCAAAGCGACCATTGTACAATGAGTGCCAGGCAAATTCAAATCAATTAAAACATTTAGCGCGTAATTCAGTGAATCAAAAGATGAAGAAAATCGATACAAGAATTGTGTTATTACTGCCCAATTGTGTGAAATCTACCAAAATTTGGGTAAATATGTCTGAAGTCTAAGTAATAAATCTATGTGAAGAAATACTTTTATATTTACTTAATGGTAGATAGTCACGCAATAAACAACAAAAATGTGGGGAAGAATGAACAAAATTCGTATATTTCAACTTTAAATGGAGAGTTGTGTAATAATTTGTGGATTAGGACAAATTAACATTAATATTGCTGACACAAAATTAAGATAAGGATCAGAATAAGATATATTGGTCTAGAAGTAAGAGTATAATTTTGTCTTTTATTTTATAGACGAGTGACTTTGGTTTGTTTTGCAAGGAAGAAAACGTTCAAGGAACTAACAGGTAAGTTAAAAATGAATTTTGATTAGGACAAGGTTTTAAGCCCAGAATAAGAAATAAAGTGAAATAATACCCTTAGTAAGTTATTAAGTTGAATTGCCCTGGCTTAACATTCAATCAGGGCCAGTGAGAGCTTCACCTATTGCAGTTTAAAATTGCTACAGATAACAGTCGAATATGAACAGTCATGGACCACAATAGGACTCTTTGAGACCGCGGTAGTGGACTTGTAAAATCTAACCTAACCTAAGAACAGTCATCATGGCAAGACAATTAAAGAAAAATCCAAAATTAGGTAAAACACCCTAGTCTCATACATTAGAGAACAAGAAGAACTTGGCCAATATGAAAGGCTGTCATTTTCAGTTGAACTGCCATTTAGTCATTTAACACGAATGGAACCTAAGCAAGCCCCTGCAACTCTGTTCTGAAATGAGCCAGACGGCCGTCGAGGTGTTGGGCGATTAAAATCAAGGTGGATCGACCACGTCTATTCGGATTTGAGAACGCTCAGAGTCCAAAACTGGCAACAGATGGCGTAAGGTAGAGAGTACTGGAAACAGATCCTTCAACAGGCTTTAACTAAGTAATTGGCCAGCTAAATAAGAAAGTTCAGCAGTATTGTAGATTTCCACAAATGAGGCAGCATGCAAGGTCATTGAGAACCTCACGATGGGTGAGTACTTCACCAGTATTGATTCCATCATGAAAGTGAAGGTGTCTGTCCTGCTTAGCTTTCTGAGAAGGTGTGGTCACTTTCCTGAACAGAACTAGGTTAAGTGGACTTCTTATTACTTTAATTGATTTTCTAGATTTTGTTCCTTCTCCGTCAGATATGATGATAAATGGGTATGCACAATGAGTCCATCTGTAGGTCTGAGTGCTGATTCTCTTCTGTTCTGATTTCTTAATGTCTCATCTTCATCCTCTACTCTCCCAATTATATCACTTTTCTGATTATATAGGGTTGGGTTAGGTTAGGTGTATGTACAGACAATCCTTGACCATCATTGATCGATGAAGTCCCATCAATTTTTCTCCATTTCATAGACCATCAGCTTATACATGAATATTTTATCATGCAAAAAAAATAAGTAAAACCCAATTAAAATCGAATTAAAGCCCACATATGCCTACAAATAGTAATAATAACATTTAACTCATTCGACGCCGCTCCTAGAAATATTGAGTTTTGAACAAAAAGTTCTTCTACGATCTATTATTTAGGTAAAAGTGAATACTTTTCTCTTCGATGAAAATTTCAGGTTTCATATAAAAATTTTACAGGAGAGCCAAAATAAAATACGTATAAGTGCTACACAAATACATACAGAAATCTTGTATGAGAATGAAAAAAACGCGATTTTTCTTAAAAGTTTCGCTCATAATTTTTTAGTTTTTGGTTTAAATTCAAAAACCATACAACTGTTTGATACAAAACATCTTAAATTAAGGCTCTAAAAAAGATTGACATAGAAATTTTTTGATATGAACGAGAAAAGTGACCTCAAAGTAGGTGTTGCGTTGACGCAACGGATGACGCGAATGAGTTAAAGATACCAAAAAAAACTTACCTTTAATGTAACAGGTCCTAAATCATACTCTCTATTATATAGGTCTTCTACAGTGGCTCGGTATTTATCACTATATGTTTTTGACAGGAATCTTTTGATTATACAGGTTTTACCCACACCTGCATCTCCCAACAAAACAACACGTGTACGTTCAAAATCTGACATTATCATTGGTGCAGATTATTGATGATTTAACTTTAACTTTGTTATTAACTTATTAACTACTGATTTATTTATTTTATTTTATTTATTTTTATTAATTTTATCACAATTCCTTTGATGATATACTGATGCTTTTTTTGTATATATGTAACATCAATTTAATTAATTTTTTTTAACACAAATAAAAATTACGATCCATATTTTCCTTTCCTCTTTTTTTTTGATTTGACAATTTACAGTTAAAATAACACGAAAAATTGAAAATGAAAAAATAGGAACAGCAGAGGTGTGAATTTTAATTAAAATATTTCAGAGAGTTCATGCGAGATTACAAATTTTATTTATATTAATTTATTTATTGTTGATTATTCATGTGACATAATAACATTTCAATAAATATTCATTCATCGGTATTTATCACCATATTTTACGATATTGAACAGTTTTTTTTCTGTACATTTAAATTAATTGTTATTGAAATTTAATTTATTCCGGTATCAAAAAATGTGATTTTTTTTGTGTCATTGTGTTCTGATATTAATCAATCGAATACAAAAATAATTATTACAATAACCGTTGATTTACATTTCCCATTTGACTTGATGATATTGATTGCCTGAAATGAAAATATAAATTTTGTATTATTATTATTATTTTAATTATTGATGTATTTTTATTTTGAATTCATTGAATCATAAAAAAAAATTAAATTTATTATTCATAGAAATGTTTTTGTAAGTCATGTACAATTATCGAAGAATTTACTGTTATTTTTTGCATGTTGTTCGATAATTTTACATACATTTCCTTTTTTTGTTACATCCTGACATTAAAATAACGTATCCTTTTTAGAGACGTTCTTTTTCTTAACTGACACAATTCTGTTTATTTATTGTGTTTGTTTATTTTAAAAGGAAGGAGGAGGACTGGGCTTAAGAAAGAAATTTTGTTTCGATACATTTTCTGACTTTTTCTCCCTCACTCTCTCTCAATCTTTCTCTCTACCTCTTTTGTACGTGATTTTCGAACCCACTTTTTAATATCCTCTTACTTCTTCTCTTCTCTTCTCTTCTCTTCTCTTCTCTTCTCTTCTCTTCTCTTCTCTTCTCTTCTCTTCTCTTCTCTTCTCTTCTCTTCTCTTGGGCATAGACTTAGATTTAACTTTACACGATATCATACCTCATCATTTGAATCAAAAACATTACATTTTACATACAAACTTCAATTTTCTTTTGACAGTTAAGTTATGTTATGTTTTTGTATTTGAAGGTTTACCTCAAAAGACTTACACAATTCATGTTCAAACTACTATAACAAAATATTTTCTTGTTTTTGTCTGATATTCCTTTCAGGTATTTTCATTCAAAGTATTTACTTCACATTCATTTCGATCAAGAAATAACAAAAAAAACTAAACTAAACAAAACTTAACTCAAAACAAACAACAGACATGCAAATCAGACATTTACAATCTAGTTATGAAATAATCCGATATTTATAGTTAAAATTTATTGCTGGCAATTTGTAAATAAATACAAAAGTTAACCAAACAAACAAGAAAATAGTTTTTCAGCTCATTTTCATTTTAAGTGCAAATTATTTTAAGTTACTTTTTTTGATACTATTTTTGTTCAATGTTACAGACAAACTTTTTAATGTTCTACACACACAGTTTTAATTTTCCGAAAACTGTCTTTAACTTCAAGATTGTCATTTAACGTATCTTATTTGTGTTTATAGACTTGACAAGAACAATTTCATATACAAATATAAAATTTTAATTTAAATGATGGTTGTAACAGATTGTCAGGATACAAAAAAAAATTATATTCATTTATTTAAAAATTTTTTTCTTTTAATATTAATTTAACGGGAAATAAAAAGTAAGTAAGATGAAACGAAACAGGTTGACAAAACCTTAAAAAGAGCTGACAAAAACAGACACTTATTGTTTGTTTAAATGGAAAAATAACGTTTTTTTCATTATTTTTCATTGAATTAGAGACGTGGATTATTTGAAATTATTAGAAAAAAAGACTTCGAATTATTGGAAAAATAAATTGTGAAGTGATTGAAACATGATCGTGATCGATATACTCGATCGCATATTCTAAGGCTGACTGGACCTCTGCCAACCGAACGACAATTGTGATGTATTGACACTGATAGACAGACGGACATTACAAGTGCTCACAATACTCGCATTTTTTCAAAATCAACAAAGAATGTCCTGAAAATGAGTAAATTTACATAAAATATCATCTGACTCCAAACATGTGCTACATTTATAGCTTAAAGTTAGTTTGTAATGATTTAGGTCTGAAAATAAGTAAATTTTTTTTTATAGGAGCATAAAAAAAGGATGTAAATACACATTTAAAGGTCAATATGCCTTGATTTTCCACATGAAGAAACTTTCATATAAGCAAATGCTAATTCAAAATAACCTGAGGATGTTTTGCTTGTCCTTTGTATATAAAAAGGACAAAAGATACTGTTTATCATTCATTAAGTGTTAGCTTCGTGATCAAATTTCATGAATGAATTAAGTGAAATAGATGACACTCAAAGAAAAAACAGCTCTGATATGGCAACACATGACCTGAATTTGGCCTGACAGACGATTTTTTGACGACTCTCTGCATGTAAGTCTTTAAATTGAAGCACAAAGAAAATTTTTCATCGATTAAATTTTAAAGTCCTTAAGATTCAAACGAATTTTGCACACCCACACATCACATTTGAATACAATTTTTCAATAAATCACCGAAGTAAACACAAGTCCCATTGTCAAATCACAAATCTCACTGATTGAATTAATATTTTCCTTTTATTTTTTCTGTTTCCTCAGTTGGGAAACCATTTACCACACAATTCCCTTATGTCCATGCATGTGTATCGCACCTCATGTACACAACAAATTAAATTAAAAGACGTGACTCCAAATTCACTCTTTTCTTTAAAAAAAAGTTCATGATTACTTTCTTTCAATCAACAATCATTGGTAAACACACACTTTGTTACAAAAAAAGTTATTTGATTCTGAAATTACCACAAATAACAAAAAAAAAATCAAAAACTGATTAATGTCCATAGAACATTTTCTTCGAATCTTTCAATCATCAAAATAAAAACATTATAAAATTGTGTATTGTGTTTGTCGAGTCACGGTTCAAGTTGTTCAATGAAATCGTGCTTATTATCCTCATAATAGGTTCGATTTTTCTTATTTCATTCCAAATTTACGTATGGCTACACGTATGTGTGTGTCTGTGTAAATGACAAAACAAATAGTTCTCACCTGATGACGTCTTTGATTAATACATAAAAAAACTTATAAAATCAGGTCTGACCATTACAAGAAAAAAAAAATTACATGAAAACATACTCGAATTACTTGACACGAACAAAAGAATAACAAAGTTTTTTTGCTGATCTAATATAAATTTTCTTTTTCGGTAAATGATGATTGAAGATCGAGTGCTGAACGGAAACCATAACCATTTACTATTATTATTATTATTATTATTATTATTATTATCGTCTTTTCTTATCAATCAAGACAACAAAATCGATACCGGGACATGAATCGACAATGGTATCAAACGTGTCTTTGTCTTAATTACATAAATAAACACGAAATAAAATGAAAATATTAAATGAAAGTAACCGTAACCTTTAAACGATGTATAAAAGTGCATTTAAGCTTTCTTTGAGTGTGAAAACTATTTCTAGAGGACGCCACTGTAAATTATTTCTTGAAACTATAGATTTCACTGATAATTCTCTGCGAATAATTTTCTGAGGGAAAATTAAAAGATCTGGATACACTGCACTGTGTAGGCTCCTCTTCATATGTTAGCTCCCCCTTTACGGAAATACTGTTCTGGAAGTACTAATCTCCAAATCAGAGCTGATTTGGTCTTCCTCGTTGCCAAAACATACACAAATGGGAAAACAAATTCTTGCACTATGCCGTTGATTGAATATAGTTGGTGAAATTGATTTGGAACAGTCTTGAATGTAACGTCTCAAAATATCATGCGGCTTGAACATAACTTTTCTAAGGCATGACGCTTATAAAACATCAGAAATCTGTCAGTAGTATCCGGACCAGAGTCAAAATGCAGGAATGTCTTACCTGTCAGTGTATGATGGGACACAACTAATTCTTCCAAACGAATTGGATTCAAGGGACGATGTTGATTTTGAACTCTATTAATCGTACGCATAATATAATTCAGTTGCGGTAAGTTCATAATAATTTCATCATCATTTGCAACGGCGAAATCTTCATCTCTGAAAATTGATCAAGGCGGTGCATTACTTACTCTGACTCGAAGAATCAAATCTCAAAAAAGAGGGAGGGAGAAACATATCAGCTCTTTAACCGCCCTAAGTCAGTCTTTCCTTTCGAAAGATTCCTACACACTTTGAGAGATACACTTTCTCATGCAAATCTGTGTAAAGTGGCTCCCTCTTTTAGTGATGTCTGATATCAGGTATGTGATATGATATTTAGTGAGTGTTCAAATTCTCTTATTTTAAGATCTGAGTACTCGTTTTCCTCACATCTGATATGACCAAGCAAAGATGTACCTCGACAAAATGGTCTCAAAAGCGCTTTTTTCCATTCAATCAATCAACAAAATTGAATTACATTACAAAACTTAATATAATAAGTTACGTTTTTCCACCCATTTTGTTCTTCTAAATGATAAAATTCCTCTTAAATCATTAATTATTTTATGTACTAGAAAATTGTTGTTATATTGTAAATATTGTAATGAAACGAATTTAATTAAAACATAATTGTAATAATAACGATAATAATTATTAACATGAAAAAAAGAACCATACTGAGCAAATAAAAAGAAATCAGTTACATTGTTCATTAAATACATAATAACTGACCTGACACAGACGCAATTGCACACACAGACAGAGTGTATTTTCCATTGGAAATTGATTTAATGGACACCTACGGATAACACGCGGTTTGCATAACAGCCAGTCCTCATGTTGTTACAAACACATTCATTAATGAACCAAAAACATAATATTTCTCTTTTTTTTTTTAGGTGTTTTCAGTGAACTTTATATTATATGCAAAAGTAGTCTGAGCGTCTGTTTATCGACAGTTATAAAAATAATAACAAAAAAAACATCAAGAACAAGTATTTTGTGAACACAGCATGTGAGAAAACAAAACTATTCCATTATAAATGGACATCACATGGCGTTCTCTTAATGTGTGCTGTTCCTCGTCTGTGATGTGATGTGAAAAACTAGCACAATGTTATACACACACACGTCCAATAGTTGGAATTATTTTTCGAGAATTATGTTGAATATATCTGATAATTTGAACAGGAAATTAGAATAGAGGATTTTTGTGTGTTCAGTCATGTGTTAAGTAAAGTAAATTATGGTTGAATTAATACATTTTCATTGTGTGTCAGTTTGATCAACATACATAATAAAAACAATACGCTCCACTCACTGTTTTTGTAATGTAAATGTAGAGCGTTATTAGTTCAAAGCTCAACAAAAATGAAATTTAAATGGATAAAATTTCTTTGTTATTAACTCCTTTTATTAACGGCGTTCTTGCGCATTTCTAATTAAAATTTCCTGAATTTCAATTCAAGGGATATTTTGTTACAATTAACAGCAGCAGCATTGACATATTGATCAATTTATCGATGGAAAACATGTAACATGAAAATTTGGTTTCATTTGCATAAAAGATTACATGATAATAGTAAAATTTCGGTATTGTATTTATCTACCCCACTAATTTATGTCACTCAATAATTTATTTCAATTGCAGAGAATGAACCAATATTGGACCAATTGCTGCCATTAAATTTTATGTGTTTTAATATATAAATATTTAATGGTTGCTGAATTTTGATATCAGATATTAAATAGTTGGAAATTAACAAATTTGTTAGGGTATGTTTTGGTTTTTATGTGCTTCAGTTAAACGAGTTCTCATTCCAAACGTGATTTCATTGATTTTATTTAAAATGTGTTTAATTTGAAATTTTCCTTTATTTTTTTTCTTCTAATTGAAGTGCACTGTTAACTGAAAATAATCCGAACGAATTATCATGGAATAAGACAACGAACTTGATAATTTTACCTTGTAAATACTCGTTCGATTCTCTGAGTAAACTCTTAATTGAAAACTCCCAGCAAGCAAAGCAATTCAATCCGCAAACCGTATTTGCATGCGGGTTGCTTCCCGTGCTAAGACGACCAAGAGTCACACATCGAGGAATATATTTTCCAGCTCATGCAATTGACGGGTCTCTCTTGCTTTTCATTCAGAAATTGCTTCTGTCCTTTGATTGGTGCGTGCAGGGTGCTTTCGTTGCTGTACCTTAACCGCATTTCAAACCGATTTTGAAAACAAAACGAAAATTGTGACCGCGTGATTGACAGCGCAACGTAAGATAATTTCAATTCACTTTAAGTTTAAAAGACCCCCCCCCCAAACCACCCCTTATTATAAGCTTCAACTACAAGGGTGTCCAAATTAACAGGAAATGCTATAAAAATTGCATTCATCAAACACCCTGTAAGCATCAATCAAAGATCTCCGTCTGCGCACCAAATCAATTTGTACTGCGAGCCGTTTTCAACTTGAATTGAAATTTCATCAACAGACTTTGTTAGCTGGGATCTCACCGTATTGCTTTGAATTTAATTCCCCATGTACTTCAATCACTTAGCTGTCATTTAAATGTCAAACTCTTTACATGACTTCGATTTGACTTATCATAACCCAAGAGAGAGAGAGAGAGAAAATCTCCTGATAATTTTCAATTTACAGTGAATATAAAATAAATAAAAATATAAATTGTGGTAAAGCAAATCAATCAGTGAATAACACTTTGATCTTCATAATATTTCACATTTTTCTTTCTTCCACTGAATCGAACCATAAACTTGAAATTAATTTCTATTTGAACTATTTAAAGAAAATACAACAAAAAAAATTTTCTTCAAATCAAACAAGTGGAAAATTATAATTAAAAATCTACAATTTATCAACCTTTTTATTTTTCACTTATATATACAGCGCGCAACAGCTCTGCATTGATACACACACACTCAGTTTATATTAATAACTTGGTTTTATTCCTTCTTATTAAATTTTTTATTTTTATTTCATATTATTATTATTTGCTATGAAATGAAAACAAACAGAAAAAAAATCCTGTTACGATCACAAATAGAAGGAAAAACAGTAACAGTAAAAACGACAACGTTTATTTGCTTGATGTATTTTCAATTCTACGCTTCTATGCATCACTTGTATTGAAGACTTAATTTACAAGGCAACTGTTTATAAATTTAGACATTTTTTGTCATAGTAAAGTTGAATGGCGACCCAACCAGACAAAATTTCTGAAACACAAAAACCTAAATGTTTATTCATGTATATTTAATGATTGATAAATTTATATTACTTTGATGTCTTTTTTTGTGTATATTTATATGTGAAAGTTTATAATTTTAGAACTAATATGATGATGTATGATGATGATGATATGGAATGAAATACAATAAAAAATTCATGAGTAAGGGAGAGCTTTTGGTTATTAATGAATTATAAAAATAAACACCCATATATGCATTTTATAGGTGTACGTCAATACGTAAAATTTTCCATAAAAAGTTTTAAAATCGAAGAAAAATAAACCTTTTAACCTTTTTTTTGTATTGTTTTGTTTTGTTTATTTTAAACAATAATATATATGTTTGTGATGAGTGAGTAAACCATAGTAAGCAACCCTTTTTGGTAATAAAATACGCACAAACACACACAAGAGGGAAAAAAGTAAACTGAAATTTATACAAATTGAAAACAAACAAAAAGTTAAAAAAATATATAAATTCACCAGATAATTTACCCACATCCATATGTTTGACTAAATTACTGTCAAAAAAATTGGAGTATGAAATCACTGATTTTAATTTAAGCGGATTCTGGAGCTTTCAAATATCGGACCTAAGCGGCTTGAAGTTGAGCGGTTTGAACTGTCATCGGTAAAACATTAGATAATTGGCTCTTGAATTTGAGTTAAAGGTTAATTAAAGATGACGACTGCTCCGGATGGCAGGATGAAATCTAAGGACCTCTGATAGCAGTAACAGGTAAGTTCAATAAGCCTTATTTGGGTAGCCCACCATTAAAACTGACCTGATCTTAACTTCAACAGATTTATTAGCCTTAAGGCCAAGAAATTTATTACAGAAATCGATTTCCATCTGACAAGACATACAAAACAGTTGTAGGATCATATTCGTAAGGAAAGTAAATTTTACACCTTATTCCACTTGAATAAATCTCTCCTTGTATCATGCTTAGCGCTTTCATGTTACGACTGCGAAGAAAGAGGCCACGTAATCAAGGATTGCGCTTATCCGATGTTAAGGACCTTAAACCAAGCTGTCAGACAGAATTCTCCTTCACCTTATGGGTGTCTACCAGATGAAAGACCCAGTTGTGGTCGCTGTGCCACTCATTTGCGTATACAACCACAGACAAAAATCACATCAAACAAAAATTTGAGTTTAAGAAAATCAATCAGTTCATTGAGACTTGAGGGCGTTAAACGATCCTGACAAAAATTCTGAATCACTTATGTTGACTGGGCACAGCATGAAGGGGTGGGGGTACATTTCAAACAAACAGTGTATCAAGTCATGTCTGAAACAAAACGTGCGTTAGCGTATTTTTACTATATCTTTAAATGAATTGATAGACCTAAAACAAAAAAGGCACGAAATGAAATGAAATCACACAACTTTGATAAAATTGACATTATTTTGTGGTGAAATACCAAAATTCCCTTCACACACATTGATACACGTCGACGACTCACGTACATCAAGAAATAGCAGGAAAACGCGAATGTTTGTATTTGAGTTGAAAATATAACATTGTTGATTTTTCATCATTTGAAACTGCTACGGGCATACAGGAAAATTTACATTCGGATGTTAAAATCATACTTATTTAACAAAGAACTTGTAAAGTGTCATTTTATTTGTAATGTAAACAATAGAAAAAAAAAAAATAAAAAGCCTAACGGGTTTGTTTTTTTTTGATGAATATATTTTTTTTTTATGTGTTGAAATTTATATTATCATTTTTTTTGGGGTTATTTGATGACATTAATACACAGATTTATGTACTTTTGCTATTTCAAAATAAAATCATGTGAATTGCCTTTTTTTATTATTATTTTCATTTTTATTTAGAGAACGTGAAATATAACTTTCACTTTTTTTATTTACTTTTTTTGTTGTTGTTGTTGTTTTGACATTGTTCTTTACGACAAACTTTCCTTGTAATCTTATATTTTGAAGTTAACAATTTTACGGTAGGGTGACACTCGACTCCTATTAAGTACTTACATTCCTACAAGTTTTCTCGAAAATTTATCATCTTAACAAGTCCTTAAATCTGATTATTCTCAATCTAAATAATAATATTTTTTAAGTATGCTTATTATATCTGTTGCCCATACCAACAACTTGAAATTCATATCCCTTTTTTATGAGAAAACATTTTTTTGTAATTTTTTTCGAGTAAAAATTCAAGTGTCTTCCTTTGAAAGAAGAATCAAAGTGAACAATTTAAGGCATGCTTGTTAAAAAAAAATATATAAACTCATACTTGATACTTGAACTTTATTTTTTTGATGGTTGGAATTCTGTACTGAAATTCATCCAATTCTAAATAACATGAAAGGTCTTTATTATTAAAAAGTGAACGGTCAACGATCGAGATCTTTGGAAAAGTAAAGAGAAAATAAATTAAAATCTCAAATGATTGAATTCCTTGATAAAGAAGTTTGTTACATTAAAAAATTGCGATTCAAAAGTATTGTTAATTAATATTTTTTTTTGTGCAAACGTCAATAACAAATATTTTTACTAAAAATAACATATTAATGAAAAAAAAGAAAACAAGAATAAGAAGAAAATAAGCAAATTTTTTTGAAAATCTAATTTAGGAATCAATATAAGTATGATTGGATTATTATTTTTATATCCTATCAAACTTCCGGTTCTGTACGAAAATGTTTCATCATCAAGATCACTCAAAAAGCTAATATTATAATATACTCAGAAATTTTAACAGCATCAAAGAAATTGTTTGTCGAATATTCGATAAACTGTTGAAATTTGATATACGTATAAAGTTGCTTATTAAACTTATTGATGCTAAATCAAATGCTTTGTCATCCCATTTAAGTATTTATAGATACAATATCATTTTATCATAACGTTTTTTAGGTTTATCATGTGTCTGAGTGGCGGGAGGAAGAAAACAAACAAAAAAAAAATCATAAGGTGACAGGAAGTGAAATTGAAGGACGAAAAATCTATCAATTCAAATGTATCAAATCAAATTGAATTTTAAATATATTTTTTTATTTTTTTTATTGCTCTACTTGATAAATCAGTGGAACATTAAAATAATGAATAATAATCGGATGTATAAACAAAGTAGAATAATAATTGGATCTCTTTAAATTTTAGGTAATAGCATGAAGAAAGATGTTTATTTACTTTAAACAGAAATTGAGAAAAAAATGCAGGGATGGTAATCAACGTTTTTTTGGATACAAAAAGGAAATAGCTCAGGTAAGTTAATGCTTTTCATTTGACAAGTAATCTTTTACAAGTGGATGTTATTATATGATATCTATATATATCACAGTAGTTCATTACTTTTGGAGGTCCAACGCACTACGAAAATATTTTATGTGTATTTCAACAAAAGCAAGTGAAGCTGAATAAAATAATCGAATTCCGAAGATGAAAAAATCAAAAAATATTATTACCAGAATTATCAGACTCGTAACCTGATTCAATTTTGAATTAGTTTAATATCCACTTGTTACTGTGTAAATTTATAAATACTCGAAAGGTATGCAGAACAATATCATAATACAAAAAATTCATGGATACCTCGGAATTACATTCAATAGGACAAAAAGTCAAAGAAACTCTTCACTTTATATGAAAGCAGATCTTACAAGTGGTAAGTATTTATGGATTAATACACATATAGAAAATGGATTCAGATATTACTTAAATCGTTGTTCGTAAAACTTCCAAAACCAACCATCTTAGCTAGGACGAGAAACCCGCTGCTTCAATGTAAATGAATTCAATGAAAAATTATATTTATGCTAGTCGTTGAATATAACAATACGACAAATGTCTGAGGAAAACCAACTTAACCAGGTTGCTGGTTTCATTACGAAATGCAGAAAATACTACCATGAAATTTATCAGTAGATAGAGAACCTTTAGACAGAGCTGACTAAAACTCTAAAAGCTAGTAAACCTTCAAGTTTCCATGACAAATCATTTTAAGAATCAAAAAAAGCGTTTTCAACAAAAAACTAGAATTTTACTATCAAGGACTAAAATACAGAGTTCAAATTTGACGAAAGATCAATAATGCTAAAAAGAAACTGCATTTCTTTTTAATGATAAATTTTAAGTAAGTTAGAGAAAAGCAACAAACCCCACTGCAATTTATTATCTTAGCACATTCAATCAAAAACAAACATTTGAAGGGCCCTTTAACATTTTACAAAACCCGAACTCAATCAATCATTCTCCATCCCTGACCTGATAACATCTTTTAAATATATTTAAAAAAAAAGCATTAAAAAAACATATCCCATATAAAATAACAAAGAAAATTTAATATTTTATACATTTTTTTTTTTTGATGTTATGTTATCATGTTAAAAAAAAAACATATTCAACATTATTTTATGCAAAAAGTCTGGATCATACCATACAATTTGTTTCTTTGAATTAATACAGCAAAATTTTCTTGTGCTCCTATTTAAATATTATTATTCTTTTTAATAAATAATATTATTACGGGTTGGTTCTCTTCATAAATAATTATTTTATTATAATAATAAGACAACTTCTTAATTTAATATAAGATAGTTTTTTTTGCATACTGAAATTTCTGTAAATTTTAATAAAATGAAGAAAAAAAATATAATTTAATGGATAGCAATTAAATGATAAAATATGTAAGAAAAAAAGGGAAAAACTTCATAAAATATGAATTACAACACGTTCAATCACTTAATCTGACTCACACTGAATACAAATTTACGCAAAAATTATTAATATTTACTCTTTCATTACCTTTTCATTTTTTTTTACTTCTAATTCATTTGATATTCACTCCTAAGGTTCTTTTTTTATGTATTTTATCAACTCTTGCTTCTTCTTCTTTATTAATTTTTTTTAGTATATTGAATATTTGTGCACGTTTACTAATAATATGAATAGTAGTAGTAAAAAAAATTGAGTAAATCTGTTCTACTTTATATCAAGCACATTTATCAATTTTCTTCTTCTATGTTGCTCAAACTCAAATTTTATAATGCAAAACACATTCAATTTTTTTTTTCAATATACAACTTTTTTTTTATCTTTTCAAATCTTTTATCAAATAAGAAATCACATGATTACTTTTGATATTGAATGTAATGTGATGATACACAAATAACGAGTTTCATTCCAAGCTAACACTGAAAGTGGAGCACCACAATAATAATAATAATAATAATGATGATTTTATTTATTATTATGATATAGTGCTATAATATTACTATAATACTAAATAAAAAAAAAATTCAATAACCCAATTTTAAAAATGTAATTTATGTGTTCTAAAAATTGTTTTTTATTTTTATTATTATTTGTTTTTCTCAATTGGTACTTAAAGATATATTACTGTTATTATTATTATATTTATTTTTCCTTTTTTTGTTGTATTGATACATTAAATTTATTACTCCAAATATTTTTCTGATTATTATTTTGATATGAACTCCACGACTCAATGTGAGAGACTGACTCGAAAATGTGTATGTAAATAAAAATCTGTAAAGGGAAAACCAAAAGTTCGTCGACCATAAATACAGTTCGCATATGTCTGTGTGGTTGTATAAGGAAAAAAGCTATAAAACGTTTATGTTTTCCATCGTACATAATTACTCGTACCCATGAATGTCTCAGTTTAGGATACAAACCATACACACAAATTTTGTTGATGTTCTGTTTCCATGAAATGTATTTGCGTATCCTGTGAGTGACTGTTTTGCTCACAAAGTAAGAGCATAAATTTTCTAGTTTGAATACAGTCACCATGACAACAACATCCCTCCACTCTTTTCTATTGTTGATGCCATTACCTAGGTATATGCCATCTGAACAAACATTACAGACAATGTTGCTCTTACATTGTGCTGCGACTTACACACATTTCACTCTCACATTTGTATTTAGATTTTCCTTTTTTTTCTTTTTTGGTACAATTTACAATGTTGCGATCTTATTTTATTTCATTTTATGTGCGTTTTCATTCTTGAATTTTATTTCACTCTTCAAATATGTATTTTTTTTTGTTACTCAACATATTTTGGTGGTGGTGGTGATGCAACACACAAAGCACTGAAACCCACATGAAAATTTAGTTCAATGCAAAATTTTGACTAGTTCTAACATTCAAATTAAATTGAAAATTAATATTTTTTTTTCCTGAAATCCAAATACCACAAACATTTAAAAATAAATTAATAACAACTTGGAATGATGAATGTGAATAATATCAAATTTCAAGCTCCCTTCATAACGGTTTTTAATTAAAAAAAGTGGCTTTTTTATTGCTTCATTCAAAATTAAAATTTTACATTGCTTGAATAAACCGAATTCAGATCAAAATGAAATTTATTTGAAAGAAAAGGAGATTTTTTTTTGTCAAATGATACTCTTTAATAAAATTTTCGTTTAAAATAAGAAAAATAGCCATTCAATGTCTTAACTAAAAGAAGCATGATAATAAGTAGTAAAAGGAGAAAAAAAAAATATCGGATTTCAAAGTATCAGAAAATCGATTTTCTTTTGTACTTTGTATACTTTTATTTATCCTTTATCATTAAAATTATAATTATTATTGAAAGGATTCCTTGCAACGCAAATTACAAAATTATTATTATATTATTTAATTTTGGTCTTTGATCATTTAAAGTTAAATTGATGTATAAAATAAAAGTAGGTGAAAATTAAACGGAAAAAACTGTAAAAAGAAATGTTCACATTTAATGATGTTAAATTTTAATCCTTTAGTACTTTTAATAAGGATTTGTTGGATTTTTTTGTTTTAATCCTCGTACAAAGATGGACAATTTTTTTTAAATGTAGCACGTAGAATATTTGGATTAAAATTTTTACAATTTTGTTTTAACTTCTTCAACTCGTTAAATACCAGGAAAATTCATTACAAGCAAATTTTTTCATTCAACGTACTTGAAAATGTGATTCGGGTATGTACAAAAAAAGTAAAGTACCAGGATGCTCCATTATTCATTATGTTTTTTTGAATTGATTTTTAGTAATTAACTACTCACTGTAGTAACCGTTTTTTTTGCAGTCATTAATATTTTTTCGATGTTCATTGTAATTTACAGAAAATGCGCTTTTGTGGAGCATGCGACATCAGGTCCACGGGGGGCGAAGCCATAACATTGAAGACGAAGTCTCGTTAACAGACGGAGAAAATTCTCCTATTGACCCAAATTTAACTTGCCAAAGCCACAATCCCTGTTTAAGTTACTTATGCAGCTGTATTGAACGAGTCAATTCAACTCATCTGGGTTCCAGAGCTTAAAAGAACCAAAATCGAGGAAATACAGAGCTCAAATGAAATTATCAACTCAGTGGACCAGCTCGATAGGTTTGATCATGATTCTAATTCAAAAATTCCTTTGCCTCTCTATAAAATATCATTTGACACTCAGTTGCTGGTTTTAATGCACCACGCAAAATTTGGTGCTCATGAAATCGTTTCCGCACAAATTCTGGAAGATGTAATCATTTACTTTACAAATGGGAAATGGTTGCTTCATCGCTTTATGACTGTGGAGCTGATCAAACTATGTTACATATCATCAATTGTCCCTTAAGTAACTTTGATGGAGGTTTAACAAATCTTCACAAATTAACAAAAGAAGCAATAATATGGCTACAAGAATTAGACATTCAAGTCTAACTGTTTTTCAAGGTGAGACAAAAAATAACTTTTTGAATTGCTGGGGCGCTTTGGCTGTTAATCAATTTTTTAATGTATCTTTTTCATAATTAACAATACTGATGTTAAAACCTAATTACTACACCTGCCTGATGCTCCATTTCTGAAAAGAAATACTTGAACTATGGATTGATGTGATCTAAAGGATAAATTTCATACGAAAAATAAATAATTACCGCTACTCTCGCATACTTGAAGTGCGTACGTGGAATTCACGGCCGAGAGGGCGCTTAAAATGTCTCGCTTTCGGTCATATTGCCCGCTGGTGTCCAAATTGTGAAGCTTCCAGGCGTCAGCCCGCCTACAATTACAATTTTCGTTACGGTGAGTTTCTTAGAATCAACATCTGACACCAACATTTGGATCCAAGAGACTCTTATTTGACATTTCTCAACATTAAATGAGCTGTGGTACACCGAAATGCACTTTTATAATCGATTCATTCATTCAATTTTCATTTTTTTGTATCTTCTTAACCATAAATCGATTTATTTTTTTTTTAAGATGTGTTGTTTCACTCACTTACCTATTTCTGGCAAATAATAAATTTACTAAGGGACTGAAAATCATGAGTCATATTGACGAAATAAGGTCCTACTAAGTACCAGGTAAGTTAAAGGTAAGGTGATAGTAAGTTACCAGATAAGTTCTTGCTTAGGGCCAGGTAAAGAAAACCAAAGTTTTTCCAAAAATCAGCCAATTTTCAGCCAATTTATATTAAATTTAAAACAAAAGTATAAAAATTCATCAAAATTTAACAATGTCACACAAATTGTTTCATTAACATTAATAATAGCGAGGGGCAAGATTTTCAAAATATTGTAAGATCTTAATGAATTCCAAAAATCACATCTTTTTCCGATGTAAAATTTGCTCCTAAAACCGATAAAAAAATAAAATTTAGGGGTCTTCATACAAAAATATTTGCGACTGACCATTTTAAGGAATTTCGTGTTATTGAGGGCTTTGCATCATGTTTCATCAAAAAAGCATAAAATTTATAAATATTTTTGAATTTTTTATATTTTAAATGGATAGTTAAGATTTTTCTAACGTGTTTTGAGTATCTAATCACTTTTGTATCTTTTCTAGATCAAAAGTTACAAGTATTTTTGTATTATGGTATGAAATTTGTTCAATCGGGTCGTTTAAACAATTTCAATTGATTTTTCAAAGAGATTTTGAATTTTCGTCAAAAACTAATGAATTAACGAAAAGATCGATATTTTATTTGGCAAAATTATAGAAAATTGTATAAATTTCAACTTTTTCTTGCATAACTACAAAAAAATCGTGAAAAACCTCGAGTTTTTGGGTAAGACCCTCGTTTTTCAAAAAATGGTCATAACTTTTGTTCTAACAAAGCTACAGAAGCGTTTAAATACTCAAATCGCATCAAAAAATTCTCACCTTTTTGATTTTAATACTTAAAAATATCTAGATGAAGACTTTTATGATGCAAATTGATAGAAAAGTAAAAAGAACTTGAAAATTAAACCGAAAATCGGCCAGTCGCAAGTTTTTTTGTATGAAGGCCCCCAAATTTTATTTTTTTATCGGATTTAGAAGCAAATTTTACATAGGAAAATGATGTGATTTTTGGAATTCATTGAGAACTTCCAATATTTTGAAAATCTTGCCCCTCGCTATTAATAATACGAAATAATGTCAACTTATTGTAACGTGTGTGTGTGTGTGTCAAAAAACTTTTTTTTTTTGAAATTTATGTGCAACTGACATGGTAATTACAAAATTTTATTGCACACGTGTATTTACGTGTAACTTGTGAGAGTTTCGCTTGAATAAGCAAATTCTCCGTATTTTGCGTTGAAGGTCCAATACAAATAAACGTTTCACTGTTTTTTAATCAAATGTTTGATTATTGATACAAACATGATGATAACAAAGAAACTTTTGCAAGCAACAGTAACATTGTAAACTAAAATGATATTACAAATTTTCTATGAAAAGTATGTTAAACATGTTACGCAATTAAAGTTTTTGATTTAGTTGAACATCAAAAGGTATTAGCAAGAATTTTGATATTAACAAAATTTGATTACAAAACTTTGATTTTGTTTTACTTTTATTCCGTTATTGTAATGATAATGAAAATATATGTAAAGGAGTTCACTTAACCTAGATTTGCAATTTTATGTTACTAATTTCATTTTATTTTATGAAGTATTTTTCATTTAAAACAAAGAAAACACTTCAAGATAAGTGGAATTAATTAACCGTTTTGTGCTTTTCAGATTTTTTTCAGAATAATATGAACAAGGTAAAAGTCGTTTTCATTTGTATGGTTGTTGATTTTTGTTGAAATAATTATGGAAAATGTTCACATGCAAGGCAACATTTAACTGATGTTAAGGCGAAATGACGTCTTATGGACCTGAAATCAATGTCAATCTTTCAAAATCTTCAAAGAAAATCACATTTTAACGGTTTTTTTAAATTTTACAAGGAAATTTTGATCCCAATTAGAAGAAAATCTTTGAATTACGTGAAATTTTTTGAATTGAAACTGTTTTTATTGGTGGTATTTGAAAATTCCTCCTGGCACGGGCTTCACACTCATCTGAATTGCATCTTTCAATTGAGAGGGCACTCATGACATGAAATCAGTCACTATTTGCCGATAATTGCACAATATTTATCATAAAAAGGTGAAAATTAAATTTAATTACTAACAACACTTTTATTTTCCTTGTTTTTATTTCATCCTTTCAATAATATTATTTTTTTTCCCCATTTATTATTATCAGAAACTTTAACGAAAAACTGCCACTTTGTGTCAATTAAAAACAAATTATAAACTTTGCCTTGTTGTACTTTTATATTTAATTAGTGATCTGTGAACCGTTACTAATATTTAGCTTTAATAACAACTCCATAAAATATTCGTTGTTATAGAAACTTGAAACACTATTTTTCAAACTAACATTCAACTGTACACAGATGAAATTTTCATGTGATGATGATGATGGTGATGAAAAAGCAACTTTGTATGGATTGAAAATTTTATGAAAATGATCAGTTTTTATCAATAAATGAATAAAATAAAAAAAAATTTACGACGTATCATGTGGAGCAAAATGACGAATCCCAGTGGTTGCCATGACGAATGTAATAATGGTTAGTTAAAGTGAGAATTTCATTGCAATCAAAATATTTTGATGTTAATTTGAAATTTATTGAATTTTGTGAAATTGAGAAGTATTGTGATGCATTTTCTATTGTTGCATGTGTTGAAGGTTTTCCTCATATCTATCGAATGCATTCAATTCAATGGATATTGTGATTCCACGATTCAAATGGTTTGATGTCACATAAAAAATGGAAAATAAAAAGTTCTCATATCTATTTCATGCGATTTTTTTTTTGACTTTCATGAGAAATTTCAAATATATCACAATTTTTTGGATGTCAATTGAAATTTCTGTTCAAGGTCACTTTAAACGGACTCATATTGATCTCGAAGGCTGATTTTTCTTTGAAGTCCTTGATTTTGTTTGGTTGTTCAACATTTACCTGGATCCTGACATGATTTTCCTTGAGTGATTTCATTTCAACTTGAATTTAACCGCCTTTTAAAATTCCGATTACAACATTTCGATTACGATTCATGCGTTCATTCATCAAAACATATTTTGGAATTACACCATCAAAACAAAAAAAGTGCATTGTTTTCATGTTTTTTGGTCCTTAAATTTTACTTTAATTTAAAGTAAATAAATTTTATTTCAATTGCTAATCAAATTTTAATGCTGAAACTTTTGACATGTGAAAAAAATCGTTAAATTCTCGTTTTTTTCAATGAATTCCATCAAAAATACATCAACTTGTTGCTTGTGAATTCCACAAACAAATCAAATCAATGTTTACAAAATAAAATTGAATCAAAAACCATAAATTTGACCAAAAATGTCCCTATTTGACTCTGATCTCTGTCGGCTGTGTCTTCATGTTGACAAAAGTTCAAAGGATCTGGAATCCGATGGCTTTCAATTCAATCAAAATAGTATCAAAGCAGCGTTGAAGGATGTTTTCAATATAAGAGTAAATTTCAATTTAACAATTTATGATTAAATTCTACAATTAAAATTATTTTTTGCAGATCAATTCAGATAAAAACCTTCCAACACATGTCTGCACTCAATGCTCAAAAAAATTGACTGATTTCTACACCTTTTATTTAGACGTGATGTCAAATCAAGCCAAATTACTTCTCGGAATTGATAAATTTTCACTGCCAAAGGAAAAATTTCAAGGAAAAGTTCAAGGGAATACAAATAATGAACATGAAATTGTGCTCGACCTGGATTGCGATTCTGAATCAGAAATTGAATTCCTTCCTGAAAATCATGGAAGAAAAAATTCATGTTCTTCAGATTCTACGATCAATATTCCATGTGAAATTGATGGAGCTCATGACATTTCAGACGATCGCCCACCATCAAATTTGCTTTTAAGGAGAACTTTCAAAGAAGATCCTGATCATTACATTCAAGACATTGAAATTGATATTCTTTTAAAGTCAAATTCAAATGAACATGAAAATAAGGAGAACTCAAATGAAAATCCAACTCAAGATGAAATCCGCTCTGAAATGTCAACCCCTGACATGACCTTACCCGATTTAGCTCACAATCCGGATTTCACGCCAGCTGACCATCGTCCTGAAATTCCATCACAAAATACAGATGATCCACATTCAATGAGTCAAACAACGGAAATCAGCGATAAAATGAGTCAAGAAACCATTTTAAGTGATGATATTGCACATGATCCTACTTACACCCCTCCTGCCAGTATTGGAGACATTGCGAGTGATGATTCAACGTCATCAGATGATGAAGAAAATGTTAAAATTAAATTACGACCAAAAAATATTAAATGTCAGAAAAGGATGACGAGAAATTCATTTTCAAAATATGAGTCTGATGACTCGGATGTGCAAATAATTGGCGTGAAATATCCAAAACGGAAGCTGGCTCAACCTGAAATTACAAATTTCTTTTACATTAAAAAAGAAAAATTGGAACCCAAATGATTGATTTTTTTTACAATGTTTTATGTGTGCCTTTAAAATATATTTTTGTATTTTTTTTATTTTAAATTTAAGTTTTTTATTGATCCTCAATATGTACAATTAAAAAAAAATTGCATTTAAAACGTCTTTATTTTATTTTTCTCATTGTATAAAAAATGTCCCTGTTCATAACCCATAAGTAATTTAAATTTAAATTTTAAGTAAATTAATTTTTCCTTTCAAATAAAATCACCCAATCAAAGTTGTGACCATCAAAGTAACGGCAACTCCCAGGATAAACATCAGTGTGTGTGGCAAATATTTACATGAAAATGGACTCTCTCGTCGTTTCATTAAACCCAATAATTTTTTCGTTTTTGCCTCAGTGTACGGCGGGTATCGTCCAGACGCCAATTTCTCTCCAATTTTATTGAAATCCTTAATTAAAACCGATTTTTTGTGAACAAACGTATCAAATGAATATTTTCCATGGTAATGCCCCATCCCTGAAGGACCAACACCACCAAATGGCAAATTCGGGACAGCTGCATGTAAAATTGTGTCATTGACACAAATTCCACCAGCTGACACCTTTGTGATAAATAAATCCTGGATTTTGCTGTCTTTGGTAAACACATACAATGATAACGGTTTACTGCGATTATTTATTAGCTTAATGGCATCAGATGCATTTTCGACATTGATGATTGGTAAAATTGGACCGAAAATTTCTTCTTGCATGATATCGTCAGTTTCCTTGACATTTACAAGGACGGTTGGTTCTATGAAGAGATCATCGGCGACTGATTTTCCTCCAATCACAATTTTACCTGAAGAATTTAACAATCCTTGAAGTCGTTTGAAATTCGTTTGATTTACAATGCGACAAAGGTCGTTACTTGATTGAACATCATTGCCATACCATTCTGCGAGTACTTTTCTCGCTTCTTCAACGAATTTCCCCTCAACTTCCTTGTTACACAAAATATAGTCTGGAGCGATGCATGTCTGACCACAATTCATGAATTTTCCCCATAAAATACGTCGTGTTGTGATCGCGATATCTGAATCACTGTTGATGAAACAAGGACTTTTGCCGCCCAATTCCAATGTCACAGGAGTTAGATGCTTATTTGCAGCTTGATGGATGATTTGTCCCACTCGCGTTGAACCCGTATAAAAAATGTAATCAAATTTGTTTTTAAGTAGTTCAGAAGTTTCTGGAATGCCACCACAAATAACGTGATAACAATCGTTATCTATGTACTTTGGTAAGTTATCAGCCAAAAATTTAGCTACATTTGGTGCGTGTTCACTCGGTTTCAATATCACACAATTTCCTGCCGCAATAGCGGCTTGAACTGGCAACAGGGATAATTGAAGAGGGTAATTCCAGGCGCCAAGGACTAGGACAACTCCATACGGGTCATTTACGATCATGATTTTGTCAAGTAAGTTTATGAAGGTTTTTGGTGGTTTTTCGGGGGATGACCATTCCTTTAAATTTGAAATCATTTCAGCTAACTCATTTTTTGTCGGGGTAATTTCAGCTAAAAGTGCTTCATGTTTACTTTTCCTCAAATCTTTTGCTACTGCTGATATCATATCACTCTCACAATCGAGGTACATCCGTTGAAGACCTTCCAACTGTTTTTTACGGAAGGCGATATCCAAAGTTTTTCCACTTGCAAATGCAGTTCTCAGTGTTTGTACTACATGTTCATAAGAGCCCATGATTTACTCGGAAAATATATTTAAGGAAAATAAAAAAAATTATAACAGTTGACGCGGAAATACGACAATACAATAAAAATAATGTTGTTCTAGCAACCACTAATCACAAACTAAACGTAACAACTAACGCAATTATTAATTAATTGGCTTACACACTCCCGAAGTGTAACACTCTCTGTTTTGATTGTGAATATATAGAATAGAATTTGACAAAATATTACACACATATAATATATTGATTAATAAAGTTATAATAAAAATAGACCTTCAACCTTCCCTCACATGTATATTGTAAAGTTAAATGTGTTTCGCGTTTCCAGAATCAAGCTGATATGATATCAGTCAAAGTTTGTTTGTATAGTAACTTAATATTAAAAAAAAATTGAAGTTTATATCACTGAAAAGTGCATTTCAAGGTCCATTGAGATCATTGTAAAAGTTTTTGGACTTGCGATTGAGCGATTTTTTGATTGAAGAAGAATTTTAACGGTTTTTTTTTCAAATTTTTTGACTCTTTGACTCCAATCCCAATTTAATGAGAGATCGAAACAAATCTGATGAGTTCCTTTTTTCTACACCTAAAAACTGGATTTTGCTCCGATAGTCCATTTTCAATGCAAGCTAACCTCATAATTTTCATGCGACGTCCGACCAACCGACTCTAAAAGCGCATTTTTTTCAATGAAATGCACTTTAAAAAAATTTAAAACGAGAAAAATACCTATAATTTATATTATTTTATCAGTTTTTGTCATGTCTGTAATTGTATGAATAAATTTTCTAACACGATCATCAAATGCATGTATACATAAAAAAAAATATTATTCTACAAAAACAATTGAAATGGGCATTTTAATAGAAAATTTGAATGTTTCGATTAAGACTCTCATACAAACAAAAAATATAAAAATCGGACTCAATACATTACGCATGCGCATAAAATGATGAATTTATTCAGTGAAATATTTAATCGGATTAATTTGAATATCTCAAGGTCTCAAGAGGAAGATGAGAGTCCAAAAATGAAGTTTCTGTGTTGTTTTTAATGGGTGAGGCGCGAAAAGCCTGAAAGTGCTTTGATTGAATTCATGAAACTGATCCTTAAATCCTGAAGGATTCAATTTAACGAAAAATTTTAAGGAAATGAGCCATCCAAGGTTAAAATTATTTTGAATTTTGATACTCACAGTCATCTTTCATTTTCAATGGCGTTCAGTTCAATTTTCATACTCCACTGATGGTCATTCGAAAAATCTAAATATGATGATCGGAAATTTGCCTATACTGGAAGCCAAATATGATAAAAAAAAAAATCTTAACCTTGAACATTTACGAAAAATTCACCCCAAGCCATGTGATGAGTCTTAAGGTCCAGATTCCTTCCCCAGGCCATGTGATGAGATTCATTGACATGAAAGTCGCTTAAAAAAAGAATTAAATTTAAATTCAAAATTCAAAAAAAACCGTTAAAGTTAAAAAAAAATGTGCTTACCCAAAATTCAAATTTTCAATTTCAAAAAAAATTCTGTTCATGAATTTCAAATAAAAGTTCATTCAGTGAAACGTCAAAAATTGATGTCAATTGTTTTTGTTTTGATTTTATCCTGTGCAAGAATTATTTTATCGAAGAAAATAAGACTAAAAAACCTAAAAATTGAATAAAACCATGCCTGAAAATCAAAAGCCGTGTCGATTATGCTTAAAATATTCGATAAATTTTGCAACTTTAAATGAAAAGCTTGTGAATATCATTAAAATCTTATTTGACATTCATGTGAGTGAAGATTTCCCTTTAAATTTATGATTTTTTTAACTTTAAATTGAATTTTTGAATTTCAGATTTCCTCGCATTCCGGTTCACATGACATTCCATCAGAGGTTTGTCTTGATTGCACAAAAATCGTGACAGAATTTTACGATTACTATGCAACAGTTAAAAGTAATCAGGCAAAGCTTTTACACTCACATTTCGTTGTAGTTGAAAATGAGACTGTTGTGATTAAGAAAGAGGATTTAAGTAGCGAATCGGAGCATGAACCTGAACCGGAACCAATACAATCAGATCAAAGTGACACAAATGAATCTGATGATAACCTGAAAACAGATTTGATTAATTTAAATCCAAAAATTGAAATCATTGAAGGGAATTTCGATGTGAAAACGCCTGAAGTTCACTTGAAAGAGTATTACTGTGATATTTGTGGTGGAAATTTCAGCACAAAAGTCTATTTGAAGAAACATATCCTGCGTCAACATTTGTACATTAATAATGTGGGTTGTGATATTTGTGGGAAACGTTTGTATGATAGCTCATCGCTGAAACGACACATTGATGCAGTGCACAATCACATCAAACAGCCGAATAAACGTCGTGCGTGTCCTCATTGCGGGAAAATCATAAGTAATCTTGCTAGTCATTTGAAATACAAACACAAAGAAATTGCATTTTCGGATCAGGACAATAAATCATCACGTGGAAGGAAGCGCAGTGTGATGCAAGATGAAATTTTCTTCTGTGATTTGTGTACGAGTACGTTTGTAAGGAAAGTTTATCTGAGAAAACACATCTTGCAAAAGCATCTCAATATCTTTGAAGATCGATGTCCGATGTGTAATAAGGGGTTTTATGATCAAACAGCAGTTAAACGTCACATTAAGGAACACCATCAAAATATTCGAGTCCCACCTAAACGATCGATTTGTACAAAATGTGGAAAAAATGTTACTGCGATTCAATTGCATATGAGACGAGTTCATAACAGTAATAAGCCAGAAGCAAAACCGAAAAAAGAATTGCCAAAAGTTGAATGTCCAATTTGTAAAAAGTTGATAAGTAGTCGGCAGGACAACATTAACGAACATAAGCGGAGAGTCCATGGAATGATTATCCCGAAAAAGGAAAAGCAACGGAAATCTATCAAAGTTAGCAAAAAAGAGTAATTTGAATTAATTTTTTAAATTAAAATGAAAATAAAATTCAAGCATACAATTTTAAAATGGGATTATCCCGATTTTTTTACTAATACAAAACCCAATTTATAACGGACAAAATCTCGATTTTTTGAAATGAAATCCCGACTTTCGATTTTTTTGTTTATTTTTCTGAAATTATTTGAAAATGAGATCAAAATGGAGATTTCTTAATTGGAATTAGAAAAAATGAGAATTTCTAACCACTGGGCGGTTTTTAAAATTGCATTTCGATGAGTTTCGTTTCATGGAATAAAATAAAAGTTTATTTTGTGAAGTCCGCCATTTTGAAATTTAAAAAAAAAACGTAACGAAATATTTTGACAAAAATCAGTAACTTTGATTTTTCTTGAGTCCGCCCTTTTGAATTTATTGGAATTTAGGCCGCAACAAATGAATTTTAAAAGTTTTGTCCGATGCCCCTTTAGAAAAGTCAAAAAAGACGAGGGGCAAAAAAAAATTGTTTTTGAACCGCATTTTCAATTAAAAAATCATGTTTTTCAGAAAATTTAAACAATTTTTAAGTAAAATTTACGTTATTGTGTAAAATTAGCCAGAGCAAAACTAAATAAACAAAAAAAAATCCAATTAAAATTCCTTTTTGCAAAATTTTGAAATCGAAGATTCTTAACGGTCAAATTTTTAAAATAAATTTTGTTAATTTCTGAGTGTCACCAAAATCAGAATTGATCGATTTGATTATTTCTTTGTAAAATGTTGCCAATAACATTCTGTAAATGTATTGGAGTGCAAATGTAAGCAATTATACGTCTGTTATTAGTGTTATTTCCAAGAAATTGCCTTAAAAACATAATTTGCGAGTGGAACTTTTTTTTGGCCCCCCCATCTAACATTTTATTGTATTAGGACAAATCTTTCGATTTCCATTTGTCGCGGCCTTATTGCTCTTTTGAAAAAATTCTAGAAAAAATTCAAAAAATTTACAAAAGCCCCCTGGAAGCTTTAAAATTTAATGAAATTCACTTGTAACTGCCGAAAATCGAGAAAATCTCAACAGCTAAAAATTTGACATCCCTTTCTCTGTTCATGCGTCTTTCATTCATACAAAAACTGTCAAAAACGGTGTTTACGATTTGTTTACAAATTACACCGATCAGATTTTTTTTTATAAAAATATTTAGTCAAAACTTTTCCTGGTCTAAGTAAAATTAATCAAAAAAGACCATGAACGAGTCTTCAGAATGCCGGTTATGCTTGAAATCATCGAAACAAATCATCAAAATTACAGTTGAATCTTCTATCGTGAAAGCAATTCAGGATTTATTTAATTTAAAGGTAATTTTATTTTTTTTTTCATTAATATAAAATATTTTCTACAAAAAAATTTAAATTATAGCTTTTCAATGAAAGTCGAGTCACAAAAGAAGCCCTTTGTACAATTTGTCACACCACGATCGAGTCATTTTACAAATTTTACAATGAAATTAAAAGTATTCAATCTGCTTTGGAAGACAAGGCTCAAATTAAACTGGAATTGAACAGTGACTTTGAGGATAGTGCTACATTTCCTGACACACACTCAGATAATGAACCTTTCCTGGAAGCGTTCTGTGAAACAGATCTCAAGGAAGATAATAAAAATCAAACACTATTTGAGGAGAAAGAAAAGGAAAAAGCAACTGAACCGGAAGTGAAATTCAAAATAACACCATCAACAAAAAAATACCACAAAAACCCTAAAAAGCGTAAAAATGCCGCAATTGAAGATGATGACGATGAAATTCCAAAACCAAAGAAACCGAGAAAAGTCAAAATATTTTACTGTGATATATGTGGCAGGGACTTCAAGAAATACAATTTCGTCAAAGCGCATATATTGCAAAAGCATTTGAACATCTTTGAACATGTCTGTAATTATTGTGGTAAAACCTCATTCGATAAATCAACCTTGAAGAGACACATTGACTCGGTACATCTCAAAATATTTCGTCGTCGACGTGACATTTGTCCAGATTGTGGTGCAGCGGTAGTTGCATTGAAACTTCATCGACGTCTCAAACACGGAATTGGCGAGAAAAAGGAAAAGATTTTCTACGCATGTGACATTTGTGCACAACAATTCACGAGATTCACATATTTGAAGCGACACATTTTGCGTAAGCACTTGAATCGATTCGATGATAAATGTCCATTTTGTCAAAAGTGCTTCTATAATCGGATGAGTGTTGAGCGTCATATGCAAAGTCAACATCCAGATCAAGTCCCAGAGAATATTAAAAAGAAACGGCTATTGGAAAGTATAAGATCCCCTTGTGATTTGTGTGATAAAGTATTTCATAGGAGAGCCAACTATTTGAGGCATAGACGGACTGTGCATAAAGATGAGGAAATTGTGATGCCATTTAAAATGGAGCCAGTTTTCAAAGAACAGTTTCAATAATTTGATGCAACAAATAAATATATTTCATAAAGATATTTAACGTAATTGAGTTTTTTTTATACATTTTAATAATAAATATATGTTACGTAATTCATGTAATTCATTAAAGGTGTAAAATTATAAAGAAAATGACTAAAAATTCTGTACACGTTATTTTTCGGTTCGGGTCTATTCGGAGTTGATTACACTTCGTATCCAGGCAGAGTTTGATGAAATTTTATCGTACATTCGTGGTCTTTCATCACCGTTCGGAGCACATGCGATTCTCCATGGAGCAACTCCGACGATCGCCCATCGTTTATTGTCAGGTAACAGGCACATTATGCTACTTCCTGCAAATTCCTCCTCCTGAAATGTAAAATAAATGTTAATTCAAGAAAATTATGAAATAGAAAAGAAATTTCAATTGAAACTCACACTACAATCCTGTTTGTGATACAAGGCTTCAGTGCAGAGACTGTTAACTGTCGCTATTGAAATATTTTCACACGCGCCCATATCTCCAATTTTGAGTTGGACTCGCTGTAGGTGATCTCTCTGTCTTGACCATCCAATTGTATTGCATTGCGTCCATGAAATCATTTCCCTTATCATTGTCATTGCTTCGACTTGAACCGTTGACACTTCAAGCGTTTCATTTAAAACGACGGCCTCTGCTTTTGGCATCACTCCTTCAACAGGTTCCGACAAATATTTTTGATACTGTTTTTCATCTGATGCATCGGTAGCTTCAGTTAAATTCTCTTCCTCCTCAGGTGAAACAAAATATTGTGTGTTTTCGTTAAGTCTTTTCACTGATTTCCTTGAGCCCGCGACAAAGCTAAGGGGTGTTGCCTCAAATTTAAGTGCTTGTGGAACGAAATTTGAGTCATCTTCCTCCTCATCCAAATAATCTGTAAATGTATCCATTCGCCTGCGATCGTCATTTAACGTATTTCGTCCGTAATCGTCAGGGAGGCAAATCGGCCTTACAAAATCTGTGAATGTGACAGGCGTTTCAAGACGAATCAAGGCTGCTGTTGAACCCTCTACGGGAGATTTTATCATTCCAACAATCCGCCTTCTCTGTGTCCAAGGTGAGGTTGATGAGAGTCGGACTGTACCGAGTACTGCCATCCAAATTGCTTTTGATTGACCTTGGAAACACGAATCTGTTGTCAGAACCCAATCTTCAGAGACCTTGAAATGAAATGAAATGAAGTTATGCAATGAAATTAATTACAAAAAATGTAAAAAAAAAATTACCAATGAACCATCACAAACATGAGTGTCAGATCTAAACAATGCCACATACCATGGCCAATCACCTGGCGTTGCCATTTTCGGTAAATTTGATGGCGTCTGAGAAATTCCAATTGCAGATTGCATTCCACATTCCAAATTCTCACAACTTACGTACAGAACCTCACGGCTTTTGCATGGTGTACGAACGAATGAAATTTCATGTGCCTTTGGATCGAGAACTCGGACGTAATTTCCATTGGGTTCAGTGTCGTTCGTTATTTTTGAAAATGCCACTTTTCTATTAAAAGGATGGAGAAAAAAAATGTGAATTGTATATGTTTAAAGGGAAATTTTAAAACTTACTCATATCCTAATGCTTTACAAAGACTTTCCGATACAGTTTTACGTATAAATGAGCCACGTTCCATTCCCTCGGCACAAATTTTACCGGCAACTCCCTTTTCCGTGAAAACCGCAAACCCTTCCGAATGAAATTGAGATCGATGTGGAATAATTGGTCTCGGTTCCTCTAAATATGATACAAGAGGAGTAATTGATACTAAAAAAAATATTAATTTAATTCAAAATTTTTCATTTCAAGGTCAAATGTCATCAAAACCTACAACAATCCTTTTCATCTGCTCCATTTTCACAGTCAATATTTCCATCACATCTTTGTGACCTTGAAATACAGCTCCTTCCTTTTCCGCAATACATGGAACCAGCTGGACAAAATGCACAAGTAGTTTCATCACTGAAATCCGAACAATCGGCAATTCCATCACATAGACGTGATGAGAGTGCTTTGGATTGCAATTCAACGGCACATCCAGGACTATTTTGGCAAGTTTGGACACCCTCTGACTCAGGGAATTTTTCACAATCAAGAATTTTCTTCAGTCTTTGTGGTATTCGATCACCACATCCTGCCCAAAACTCCTGACAATATTGTCGACAAATCGGAGCCGGATATGGTTCGAGTGGGGCCCTTTCAATGCATGGTGGTTGCATTAATCTACAAAGAAAATCATACGCTTGTCTGTAACATTCCGCATCAACAAGATCCCGAAATGAAATTAAATCGTCTTTAACTTCATCGATATTTGTGTGCCCCAGGTAATTTGGATATGTCGTGCTATTATATCCCAAAGATTTACAGTACGGTAAAGTCATGACATCGCATTTCCATGAAGGCACGACCGGTGTTGTGCTAATTATGTTTGTTGAGCTCTCTGAGCGTCCCAAGGGTGCTGACGATGTTCCCATTAATTCCTCCAAATTCCTTGTGTTAATTTCACGTATTTCTAGTGTATTTGGATCAACGGTAACATTTATAAAGAAGCGTGGACTTGGATTGATAATCTCTTCCATTAAAATGGCATGCAATTCAGCGGCTGACACAAGGGCGGCATATGGTTCAAAATATAAGGCAAACAAAACTGTGAGATCATCGTTTTCCTCTTTTCTGTTGAAATTAAAAAAAAAAAATCATTAAATTTAAATAAAAGTGGAAATAATTTCATTTATTTACCCATCTAATGCTAATATTTCACATCCCTCAAACGGATCTCGTAAATCAGACTTTCTTATGACTAAATTTAAACGTTCTCGGTAATCTCTACTGCTAGACTTAAACTTAAATGAATTTTGGTCAGCGAATTCAGATGTCCATCGTTCACCATTGATCACAGTAAAACGACCCTGAAATGTTCTATTTGGCAATGGCCCGGTACGTAAATATTCGTCTGAAATGCAAAAAAAAAAAATTCAAAAAAATCACTTTTAATTTCATTTTCATCATAAATTCATAAAAATTTAAATCAAAGGTGAATGAAATCTTTTTTTATGAAACAAATGAAGTGAAAAACACACATTTTACATTTAATTGAGATTGATATCATTCCTTCGTGTTATTATGTTGCCGATGTGAACTGTGAAAGTATATTGAACATGTGATAAGAAAAAAAAAACAAAACATTTCATTGTAGTAAAAAATTTAAACTGAGAGAATAAATTCATAAAAGTAAAAATGGAGAAAAATGGAGTGTAATCATGAACGAGTCACATGAGCGCATTTTTTTAATTCGATAGCTTTTCGCAAAATTCGATGGTTTTTGGGAAATTCGATGCTTTTGGAAAATTCGATGGTTTTCAGAAAATTCAATGGTTTTTGGGAAATTCGATGCTTTTGGAAAATGCGATGGTTTTTCGAAAATTCTACGGTTTTTGAAAAATTCGATGGTTTTTGGAAAATTCGATGGTTTTTAGAAAATTGACGGTTCTTGGAAAATTCGATAGTTTTTAGAAAATTTGATGGTTTTGGGAAAATTCGATAGTTTTCGGAAAATTCAATGGTTTACGGAAAATTCGATTATTTTAAAAACCTTAAGGGGACGGACAGACGGGCAATTACTTACAATAGTCGCATTTTTCTCAAACCAACAAGAAATGCATCAAAAAATAGCGTAAGAAAAACTGCTATTGTCTAATTATGCATACAAGCAACATTTAAATTAATGAACAAGGGAATATTGATCGAGTGAGAAAAAAAGTAAACTAAAACAATGGTTAATAATATTAAAAAATTAACATTAAACAGATAATACAGAAATAAATTGCATAACACTATAAATCCATTTTTAGTGAATTCATTTAAACGACTCGATGACAAAGACAGAGTTTAATAAAGAAAAGTGGAAAAAAAACGTTGCACAATATGGTGGCGTGCTTGAATTCAAAATGACTTTATCTATGTAAAACATCATGTCTGAAAATTACAATGAATTATTTTGCTTTCAATTTCAAATTATTGTAAACTTACATCCGAGATAAAAAAGTGCTGCAGCTAAAAGTAGTACAATTAGAAAGCCAGCTATTAAAGCACATCCACACTTTTGATTATCACCCAATTTTTTTCTCGTAAATCTTATGTCAGAATCTGTGGAAATTGTTGAAAGCACGGATTCTGCTTTTGTACTCCTACTACTATGATGTCTGTGGCAATGTTTTGATGGACGATGACCGCCATTCATTTGTTGTTGTGACTGATTTGATTTTCCATTTTCCATGTCTGACGATTTTTTGCCGTTTTGATTCTGAAATTGAAAATAATAAAAAAAAAAAATTAAAATAAAATATGAACCAAATCGTAAATGAAGTAAAAAAGCGCATTTCAAGAGATCCATTTTAGGATTAAATTCAAAAAGTGAATTTTTCAAATACACGTTTGTTAAAACTGAAAACACACAGATGGAGTGACAGACTGTTAGAATGATGGTCGGATGGACAGACATTACAAGGAGTGACTGTAAGCGCATTTTTTTCAAAATCTAACAGGAAATGCATAAAAATTTTATCAATTTTCGTTGAAATTTCATCTCGAAAACATATTAAATGACTTTCATGGGCACATAGATTCAGGGAGTGAGCAATTTTTCCCACTAAAGCCACAATCCGCCTTATTGTACTAAAATAGACCCATATTGAAAATGAATCTCAAAGAACATGCCCTGAAATCGCTTTTAGTGACCTTTTCTTACTCATTGGACTTGATTTTCGTCAAATTACCATCAATTTCATTGGAATTCGATTTCAAAAACTTTCACTGAAACCCCCTTGAACAATTCTTTCTATTTCTAGGATTTTGAGCGTTATTCAAGTAAGGCCATTACAATTTTCCTTTTTGTTTCTCGTCGCAGTCCGCTCAAAAAAATAAGAAGGAGGAGGGATGAATAATGGTAATAAAATAATGATGAAAAAAAAAATTTATAAACAAATGTCATGAAAAAAATTTTTCCATGTGAAAAATATTTTAAATATTTATTGAAAAAAAAAAATCAAACAAATTAAGTAAGTTTTGGATTTTCTTCATGTTGAAATTATCAAAATTTTCAGTAAAACTGTTTTTAAAATTTTAAAAATTTAAGATTGTTAAATATTTTCAAGGTTTTCAATGGTTTTCATTATTTTATTACTATTATTCCCTCCCATTATTCCCTCTTCACTTTTGTGAAATAAAGAAGTAGGAGGCGACGAGAAACAAAAAGGAAAATTGTAATGGCCTAACTTGACTTATGTTAAAAAAAAATTAAATAAAAAGTGATGTGATCTACTTATGTCACTTAATCTCATTTTATTATGATACTCATGACGGTGTGAGACTCTTAAATTTACACACAAATAACAATTTCTTTTTGAATTGAAATGAATATTAAAATAAAAAAAAAATACTATCATTGACTTTGTTTGGAAGATATGAGTAATATGTGAATATCATAAGGCGTTCCTTGTATGTATTGAAATAATGTAGATTGAAATGAATATAAAAGTTTTAAATAAAAAATTATTATAATACGATTATAATGAAAGTAAAATTATATTAAAACATCTGCATTTACAAGAGAAATGTTACAAAAAAATTGAAATAAAAAATATTTTTTAAATGAAAGAAAGAAAATAAAAGTGAATTTCAGTTCAAGCAACACTTGAATTGGCATGATATTGGCTATGTTGCAATTTAACAATCGCAACTTTGTATTGAATTTGACTTATTTTTGATATGAAATTAAATCGAAATTTGTATCAAATTTTCTTACAATTCAATGAAATGCCTTTACAAGACCAATTCCAAATCAAAACTGTTCTTTATCCATGTTAATAATCATTAAAATCTCTTCATAATTCTATTATTTTTTTTCTTCTTACTCATAATTACATTTTTAATGATATGCTTTGATTAGAGGTGGAATACGATTAACCTCTCCATTATAATTCAATTAAATTCATAACAATACTGACCTAATTTTATTCTATTCTTTTCTCATGTTAAATATATAAAAATTAAAATGTTTGCTCAGTGAAAGATGATTTTACTCACAATTAGTACGTCAGTTAATATTTTTCTTCTTCTTCAAATACAATTAAATTAGTACAATGATTATTATTAAATTAAAAATGAAATACAAAAAAAATAGAATAGAATAAAATAATGAGTGTTACAAATTGAGTCAATTTTAACAGGTAAAATCACTTAATTGTGGATTGTTGAAAGAATTTGATGGATTTTTGTGTCATTTAAGTTTTTTTTTGTATTCTTTTTTTTTGAAAGCGTGTATGTTGATTAAAAATAAAAATTTTGTCTGTTCATGTAAAATTACATTACAAGTCAACACTGTGTAATTGTAATTGTTTTGGACTCACGCGTTAACTTTAAACAAGTAACAAGTAAATTACGTGCTTTTTTAATATAATTATGAGGAAAACATTTAAAAAATTGTTTGAAATGATTCATTTAACACAAAATATAAAAAAAATTTAAAAATTCTGAACATGAATTGGCCTAAGTATAGGGAGTTGGCATTTAAATTCAGCAGCGCCATCTCAGAAAAACGGTGAAGTTTGTTACTATTCTTTTTTTTATCATATTAGAACAAGTAAGGCCATTACAATTTTCCTTTTTGTTTCTCGTCGCAGTCCGCTCAAAATAATAAGAAGGAGGAGGGATGAATAATGGTAATAAAATAATGAAATTTATAAACAAATGTCATGAAAAAATTTTTTTCATGTGAAAAATATTTTAAATATTTATTGAAAAAAAAAATCAAGAAAATTAAGTAAGTTTTGGATTTTCTGCATGTTGAAATTAACAAAATATTCAGTAAAACTGTTTTTAAAATTTGAAAAATTTAAGATCGTTAAATATTTTCAAGGTTTTCAATGGTTTTCATTATTTTATTACTATTATTCCCTCCCATTATTCCCTCTTCACTTTTATGAAATAAAGAAGTAGGAGGCGACGAGAAACAAAAAGGAAAATTGTAATGGCCTCTAAAAGGTACTATGCTGAAAATATTTTATGATTTTTGATCTCTTTGAAGGTATTTTTGATTAAATTCGATAGAGTTTAATTTACTCTACACTAAAAAAAACTATTCATTGAAACACAAAACAAAACCATAAACTTAAAAACATAATCAAGCAGTCGTGAAAATGGATATTATCTGATTCACTAATCTCTTTGCTTCAATGAGAATGATGCTGCAGTTATTAAGACGGAAATAAAAAACAGTTCTTGATCTGAATTGGTCAAGAGCGTAAATAGGTCACTGCTGTACATTCTTTTTTAGTCGAGAATCAATATCAAGCGAAAGACAGCACTCTTTCATTTTAAGGCAGTTTTCCATGAATGCCCAAAATTTAATTTGACTGTAAATCGTTTTTAGAATATTTAAAAAAAATAAGGCTCAAAGAAGTAGACCGCAATAGGACTCTTTGAGACCGCGGTGGTGCCCTTGTAGAACCTAACTTAAGACTCAAATTCGGTGACAGTCTGAGGGCTTCGAAATAACTGAAATATTTTTGAAACGTTTTTGAAATTAAAATTACCGTTAAAATTTACTGAAGTAAATGAAATCGAACTAAAAAGCGAAAAACAAGACAAATCACCCTAAAAAGAAAAAAATAAGAATCATTTAAATTTTTTTTCTCTCTTCAAATCACTTTAAATCAAAAAAATCTCTTCAAAAACACAAATTTGCATTGCAAAAGTATGCAAATTCAAGTATAGCTCGCAGTAGGTCAGTGATCGTCATGTATTTCATTTTTTCACTACTATTTTCTTATTTATTTACTTATTTATAATTGTATGCAACACCTGTTACTTGTTTTATGTTACTCTCATAAAACTAGAATACAAACAAAAAACAACAAAAATAATACATTAAATAAAATTAAGCTAATACAGGTTTTGAATTACTTTAAAATGAATGTTCAGCGAATATAAAAAGCAAAAATGCAGTTGTATACAATTATAAATGAATAAGAATCGAGGTTCGTCACTTAACCATTGAAAGGTCTTTTATTCATGAAATTATAAATCATTAAAATTTATCATTTTATTTTCTTAAAAATATTATTAATATTAATTAAAATCACTTTCAATTTCAGATTAAAATGAAAAAAATTAAAAAAAATAACGTTAATTTCATGAAAATGTGACCAATTCATGTTAAAGGCTATTTTTATTTTTTTTTTCACTCTCATATTTATTGAGCATGTCGCCAAGACGTGCTGATATCTGTTTAAATGTACATGGAGAATGAAGAAAAAAAATAAAAATATTAAATAAACATATTATTTTTTTTATTAATCATAATGATAATAATAAAATTGTAAAACAAACATTTTTTTTCTTTCTTTCTTTTAGTTACACTTTCACTACAAAAATCCTATAACAAGGCATTTTTATTATAGCTATATTTTTTTTATATATTTACTGTTTTCTGACTGTGTTTTATGTTTTAAATGTTAATTTAACGGTACAGTTCGTATATTTTATTTTTACAGTTAATTGTCTGTCTGAGTGGCCAACTGACCAAATTATTATATTTATTTCTTTTTTTTCTTTTTCATATTTTTGCTATAATTTAAATAATAAATGTTATGATTAGGTATCATTGAGACATAAAATACAAAAGAAAACATTGTGATTACGTTTTTAAATGATAAGAGAAAAATTGTTATTAATTTTATTACGATTTTGACGCGATAGCATGACATAAGGTTTGTAAGCCGCTTCGTTGCCACCGTTTCTAGGCAGCTCACAAGACAATTTGTTAATTATTGACTTTAAAATACCCATCGCGCACTGCATGTAAAATAAATTTACGGGCTACGTTCATGGAATGGAATTCATTTTGACGTTTAAAAATTTCGCTATGTGTTTCGTATGTGTTTGTATAGAAATTAAACGTCAAATGAAATGTCAAGTGAAATTCTATCCTATCAACTTTGCTAATTACTGGGTTAGCAGATAAAACTTGACAGCTAATTTTTTATAGATTCACATACGGAAACTTCAAAAATTCTGTACGTGAATAGAGATTGTCAAACTTTCAGCTGCGTACCCAGTTACAGCTTTAAAGACTGTCCCTTGAAGTGGCGGATTGAAAATTGTTAACGGCCCTGGCATTCTGTATGATTTTCTTTAAAATTTACGCTTAACTTAACTTTTACAAAGCGATCAACTGCGGCCTCTCTGGCATTTGCTAGTTTGCCCGTATGGCCAATCCGCCAATGGTCCTTTCGTATGTCATAGTAAAAGCGTTTGACTGTATTGACTTTAAAATACCCAGCGCGCACCCCATGTAAAATAATTTTAGCAGCTTTTCATTACTGTTATATGCCAATTTCTAAAAATTCAAGCATAATCAATGAAAAAAAAACCTAGACAGTTCCTTTGTCTTAAGATTAATTTAATATTATTTTATTTTAAGATAATAACAACGATCAAGATAAAATTGATCGTTATTTTGCACACACAAAAAACTTACATAAAACCTTAAAAAAATAAAATTTGTTATAAATGCATGTAAAAAGCCATGTTTACGTCAGCCTAGCAATAAAAAAATTCAACAATTTTCAATTTAATCTACATTTCATGCACAAAAATGTTATCCTAAGTTGAATGAATTCTGTTACATTGGCACTAAAAGTGCTAGTAAACATTAAAGTTAAAAGAAAAAAATACAAGTCATGAATAATTTTTAATATATAATTACATCACCCTTCTATTTTTCATTTAATATTATTGTATGTGTTTAATAAAAAAACAAAAAAATATTTTAAATTCAAAACAAAAAACAGATAGAAATAAGTACTTTCAACACATTCTAAGTAACTGGTTGTTAAATATATAAAAAGACAAATTTAAAAAATACATTTGAAATGAGCCGTGACGCCTTACTTAGAAAGTGACAAATTTCAAAAGTCAATAACTGTAACTTAAATTGAATTTTACAGATTATGACTCAATTTTTCTATTAACTCAAATTTAACAGTGACTTGTGTTTTTTTTTTGTTGTTTATGAAATAAATTTGTAAGGAAATTCTCGTTTAAGAAGTTTTGATCTAATTATCTCATTATTTGTACGTTATAATATGCTAAATTGCTTATCTGTAATTTTATTTTAATACGAAGAAGAGTCACTCAAGTAAAACTGTTAAAAAATTTCTTGTTTTATTTTCTGGAAACGCTTCGCTGATCATTTGAGGTATTATTTCAATTCAATTACAATGCAAAGAAATTTTGAACTTGGCCATCATACGTGCATATGAACACATACACATACATACAGACATCATTTGAGGTTTTTTGTTTCTTTTTTTGGTTGATAAACATTTTACAATGCAATGCGGAAATGCATAATAACGGTGTCAAGGTTTTGAAATTAAACAAAAACCGACCTAACACTAATACGTCAGAAGTGCAATTCATATTAATTTCATTATAGATAGATAAAAAATTTGTATACTCACATTTCTTTTCTCTTTCGCTTTCTTTTTATGTTTCTCTGCATATCCATTCTCGCATTGACTTAACTCGTTACCATTATCAAGTTTGGCCGGCATGTTTAAATGTGTCTGTTTGTAATAATTTTAACTTAATAATACTGCATTGATGAATATTGTCGTCTTTTTTTATCTGTATCTGTAAATATAAATGAAGAAAAAATAAAAATAAAAGTTTTTATTGGGAATTAATATTAAAATTAATAGGCGATTGTGAACTTAAGTAGCTATTTAAATGTTGAAATGAGATTATTAGTCGTTTATTTTCATACCCAGCCAAAAACGACCGTGATATTGAGAAAATACGTTTCGCATTTTGAAGAACTTTTTCGCGCACTGGGTAATTTTGATCATATGACTCGTTTATTTGAAAGCTGACTCTATTGCGGCCCTCCTGCAAAATTAAACAGCTAAATTTTCTCAAGCGCCACGGACAGTTGACGAAATTTAACACGCTACACACTTCCAGGTCATTTTCCATCCAAATTCATAACTAAGTCCATAGGATAGAATTTCACTTGACATTTCATTTGACGTTTATTTTCTATAGAAACATATACGAAAACTTCAGAATTTTGTATGTGAAATTTTCAAACGTCAAAATGAATTCTGTTCTATGAACTTACTGGGAAAGCAGCTTTAATTTGACAGCTTCTTTTGTATAGATACACATACGAAAACTTCAAAAATTCTGTATGTAAATAGAGATTTTCACATTTTCACTTGCGTACCAAATTAGACCGTAAAGAAAATGAGCTGATACTGAAGGGACATGATTCGCTATACATTTTCATCGATGATAATGCGCACTGGGTAAATTTCAATAAAATACGTCAAAAAATCGTAAAATCATCAATTTCCTGTGCTTTTCATCGTTGTGTGTGAAATAAAAAGTGTGTTCAAAGCATTATAATTAAGATGAATCATGATTTTCTTATTAGTATGTCCAATAACATTGAGATTATACCATAAAATTAAATAATTGGAGTGGGCATAATAGTATCCATTTGATTTGTACTATTTATTTGTGCAAATACATTGCTTTGTATTAATCCTCCTCTTTGTTGATTTAAATGAAACATGACCCAGATTTCAATTTGAACAATTTTTAACGTTTTCAGTGAAAAATCAGTGAAAAGTTTTTTAAAAAAAATCACACACGCATTGCGTTACTTTGAATATGATCAACATCATGATCATCATCAGTATTCAGTTCTCGTGAACAATCAACAATATAAGAGAAAATCATCAAATTATGAACTATTTCATTTGCTACATTTCCAGGCAAGATTACACATAAATTTACGGTAATAATTGCAGTTAAATTATTCTCTCACGCAGTATGAATACAAAAATTTTTAACACAACAACAATAAAAAAGTGGTAAAAATGTTAAATTGACATTGTTTCCGAAAAATCATGTTAAAGTAAAACACAGAAAAAAAAAACTTACTTTGAATAATAAATTTTATACCACATTTTTTACGGAACTTTATTTTTTTTCGGAAATAATTTTGAGTTGAAATAAAATGAAAAAATGTGGTTTACAAGTAAAATTCCTTTGATATAATTATTTCATTTTATGTTGTATGAAATTTTGTATGATACCAATTTTTTGAAGAAATACGTGAAAATTTAATTTTATATCAGACACATCATTTTAAACAAGATAATGTTTCTCAGCATCATGTTACATCTTTCTGGTAGTATAAAAAAAATATTCGTAATAAGATATTGTTAACAATTGTAATGGCTAGTATTGTTCTCATAAAACACTTGATACATATTAATTTTATTGTTAATTTTTTTTATTGTATGTTTTTATTCACGTTATAATTTTTTTTTAGAGTTGCATAACCATATCATGGTAATTTTTTTTGTTGCATGCAGTTGCATGTAGATTAAAGTCATGTTTATCCGAGTTAAGACATTTCTGGAATTGAAATGTTCTATTAATTTTTATATTTAGCCAAAAAATGTATTACTTTATTATTACTTATTTATTTTTTTTTACATATTTAAACAAGTTGACACTGCATAGACTACATATATTTATGCTATGAAGCATTTACTCTAAAAGGAGTAAAAAAGGCAAGCCACTTCAGTGCTTACGCTTTGAAGAAGTGGCCACCTTCACCCCATCAAACCGGTACTTCAGATTTAAAACGTTATATTGACATGAAAAGTAAAGGATTAGTAGAAGAATTAGAGAGAAGAAATAAAAGATAGTGTGCTGATAAGAAGCATTTTGAGATGCATTTTTCTTTACATTAATTCAGTCGAAATTTAGAATTCAGATCAGATTTGTAGGGCGGCTATTAAGCTTGCACTCAGGTCATCATTGTACCTGCCCGTTATCATCATCCGAGGGACTTAGCTTTTATCCTGTCATCCCAAGCAGTTGTCACCTTTATCTAGCCTTTAACTCAAATTGAGTAGCCGGAAAAGGGAAATTTGAGATTGTAAAGTTTAAGGGCCGGAGCGAGAATCGAACTGCCAACCTTAAGATTGATAGTCCAACACGCTGACCACAAGCAATATATGATATAAAGATCGTGTTAACTGGGAATTATTTTTTATTTTGCGAAGATACGTTTCAACGCCCTGCTAGCTGGGATACACAAATTTAGTTCAACTTGATAATCTGTAACAGTAAGTTCACCAACCACATGTAAGGCACCTTTCAAAAATTAAATCTGCTCTTAATTCTCCTTTAATAATCTACTTATCCAGATTATTTTTCATAATTAACGATTTTGAAACTATTAAATTCCAAAATCAAAGTTGTTTGCAAGACAAACAAAAAGCCAGTTCCGGTCACAGTACAAATAAAACTTCAAAGCAAAAAAAAGGCGCGAAGCCTAATCAAGTTAAATGCGTGAAAGCGGTTTTAAACATTTAAGTCTATCATTATCTATTTTTATGGAAAACGAGTCTGTTTTTATAATACTTTTATATTCAGTCACATCTAAAAATGGAAGTGAAGGAAAACGTCGCTACAGCCTTTCTGAGCCATCGTAGACCCATAGTTTCTTCTGAAACTTTATCTTATTTTCATGCGCGGAGGTAGCCTCATCATTAGAATTTTTGATTTTCATATAAAAAAATAGAGTTGCCGAACAACTTTTGGTTCAAAATACCGGTTTTTGAACAAAAATCAAAAAATTTCCACAAATTTCCCGGAAAATCAAAAAAAAAATTATATCACTAAAATCCTCTCAAAATAAACTACAACTTTGCTGAAGACACCAAAGACCTAAGACGAACTTGAAAAAAAAATTTTTTCCATACACATCAATTCTCTTATTATAATACTTTTATATTCAGTCACATCTAAAAATGGAAGTGAAGGAAAACGTCGCTACAGCCTTTCTGAGCCATCGTAGACCCATAGTTTCTTCTGAAACTTTATCTTATTTTCATGCGCGGAGGTAGCCTCATCATTAGAATTTTTGATTTTCATATAAAAAAAATCATAAAAAGTGTGCCTTATCCTCAAGAAGTTATTAACTTCTAAAATAAACTTTTATGAAAGAGGGGTGGCTAACTAAAAAGTAAAAAACAAGAAGCTTTCAAGTAAAATAAAATATTTGTGATAACAGCCTCACAAAATTTTTAAAAGTTGAATTTTTTTGAGCCTGATTTTGCGATGTAAGAAAAACCTAAAAAAAACAGTGTTCCTTCCTACTTCCTGTTAATACTCAAAATTCAACTTTTAAAAATTTTGTGAGGCTGTTATCACAAATATTTTATTTTACTTGAAAGCTTCTTGTTTTTTACTTTTTAGTTAGCCACCCCTCTTTCATAAAAGTTTATTTTAGAAGTTAATAACTTCTTGAGGATAAGGCACACTTTTTATGATTTTTTTCATATATTTTTTTGTTTAAATTAAAATCCATCTATCATGTAATTATTTGGATTCATTTGATTTAAAAGATTACGAATTTTAGGTAATACCTAATTAATTTATTAAAAAAAATATTTTTATTATGAGAAAATTAACTTAATTTCATATTGTTGAGCCCAAAATTTAATTTTAATTTTTACACATCGATTCATAGCAATGTAAAATCTCATTTCAAAATCTTATCAAATTCAAGTGAAATTAATGTTATTGATTGAAATTCAAAGATAAATTCATGTTTTTTTAAGTCATTAATAAATATTTAACTACTTATTTAATTTCACCTGCATATTTATAGGTATAAAATGAAATGAAATGTAAAGAGAAAAATAAAAAATATCACGTCAAATTATAATCATAATCATAAGAAGAAATTCCTAACCGGAAGATATGATATCATTAATGCATTCGTTAACTTACGATTTCAAATAATTTCATGTTTCATTTTTTTCTTTATACTTTTCTGATTATGATTCAACTTATTTGATTTTCGCTTATAACCTGTATAATAATAATAATGAAAAAATGAAAATACAAGTAAAAGTAGAAGTTGTGAGATGCATTTTTTAATTTTTTTTATCACTAGAAGTGAATGTAACAGTTTTCCATTTGTATAATTTTTTTCAATGTAAATTCATGATGATTTTTCTTTAATATACGAGTACGAGTAAATTTCAATGTGATTTAGCAAGATTTTCTATTATTGATTGTTAATATTAGTTACATTTTTAAAGTAAAGCCTTTCACTTATGATTTTTTTAGATGTAAAACGTTGATGAAAAGTGCAACCTGTTTATTGGATTTTTTACTTGATTTCATTGAAATGTATATGGTCTATGATTAGCTTGGACAGAAAAAAGGTCATGTGAATGCAGTTCAGATCAGAACTGGACTCATTGAAATCACGTTGATGCCATTGCAGAACAAAAATGTCAGTAAATGTCACTTTGAAAAAATCATGATATTTAATGCGTGCTGGGACATTGAACTCACTTGTAAGTGTGTATAGGCGGTCGGTAGAGCTATACGGTAACATTTTGTCGTTTTGTCAATTCAAATAGGTTCAAATCCTAAAAAGGTACACTTGAATCGCTCGTATAGCCACTTCTTATAAATCAAATTCTCGTATATAGAATTATGGCAAACTTTGACAACTTCATATAAAGAAATTTGAAATAGAAGAAGTTGTCAGTTATTAAAAGCGAGATCATTCAGAAATATTCGAGAAGCTCCGTATTTTAAATTAAATTTGTGGTAAGTTATTATTTATTTTCTCACAAAAATGGCTCCTGTCAAAAAAAGTTACAATGGAACCAGAAAATTGAGAAAGTGTTTAACTCTTAAAGACCAGTGAGAAAAAGCAGTTTATATCATAACCTTGGTCATAAATAATGGAATTGACCTATCTAGCATTTCTAAGATAATGAAAGAAAACAACACTTTTATAGCAATGGAAAATAATTGTTCTATAAGCTCAACCAAAAAGATTAATCTTGAAAAATATGACAAGGTGAACAAAACTACTCTTTTGTGGTATATACAGCCAAAAAAAACTAACATATACCGGTGAGTGGATCTAACATCCAAGAGCCGGCGATATTCTTTGCAACAAAATTCAATGAACCTAACTTCGTAGCTAGACAATTTCTTGCAATGCTTATCGAAGTAAAATTATAGAAATTTGATTTTTTTTCATATTTAATTTACAAAAATATGTCAACAACTGTTAAAATTTAAATCAATTTTGCACAAAAATATCACTGAAACGCTTCTAGAATAAATTAGCATATACTTGACCGAAATTTCATTTCTTAACTTATCGATGTTTGTTTACATTAAAATTTATTCTGATTTTTGTAAATTTTTGTCTAAAAAACAAAAAACGTTGTTTTTCTTGATATGACTTGAAATAATTAAGCAAATCCTTTCGTACCGATTATTATTTAATTTTGCCAAACCATCTGTTACGAGATCAATGTACGAAAACTAAACTATAAACAAAACATGATCAATGAATATTAATCTTTCATAATAACAATGAATTACCATTTTGTTTAACTTATTATTACAATTTCTGCACTAAAACATTCAATTACTCCTAATACTACATCAAAAGTAAAATACATACTTGGTCTAAAGTGGTCGTTTTCGTGTATTTTTATTATTATTATTACATATTATGTTTATTTTCTGTTTCAATTATTACACTTTTTATTTCGGGTACTTAACACACACACGCCACAACACTAGAAACCGTGATAAACATTCAAATGAAAAAAATGAACACTCAAAATAAAATAAAATTATTATTTTGGTTGAAACTTAAACTAATTTTGCTTTCAATCAAACTGTAAATCAATGAATATCATGTGTGTGCTTGATATTCACATGGTACCTAACATAACACCGATCAAGGTTGTTCGGAAAAAAATAAATTAAATTAATGTGTTAATATCACACACAATTCTATTTTGATTGTCTTTTTTATTTTATATTCACTACATTTGTTATTCTGTATTACAATTCGGTTTAAATTTAATTGAAAAGCATTAAATGCTATTATGTATCACGATTCTTCTACTTTTTTCATTTCAACTATCTTCGTTGTAATATTTTGTTTGTTTTTTTCATTTTTTTTCATATTTGGATTTGAATTGAGATTGAGGAAAAAGAAATTTAAACATATTTATTTATTTACACACATTACGTTAACAGAATTATTTATCAATAAGAAGTAGATGGAAACGGATTCGACATACTTAGAGAGATATTACAAAGTGAGTTTTACATGAATTGAATATGTAACTAAAAAAAATGACAAAATTGAAAAAATGAAAAAAATAAATAGAAAAAAAATGTTATTCAAATTATGTGACATTACGATGATGTTTTTAACAACTTGACACAATTAGGTGATTTAATTGAGTGCAACTTCTGTGAAATTGTGAATTTTTTGAGGGGGTTAAGAGGTGAGGTGAGAGTTCAAAGTCGATAATGTGCAAATTTTTTAATAGCAGTCATTTAAATAACAGTGAAAGTGACATTTCTACTATGGATTTGAAAGGGATAATAAAATGACACCCTTCTGGTAAAATTATTTTTTGTGCTTGTTAAGACCCTTCCGGAAATATAGTTAATAGCTGTTATGTCATAACCCAGCACGCACGAAGTAAACAATTTTTTTGCATGTTTGAGGCCTGAAAATTTACAGCTAATGGGCCCATAATATTTTACCAGTCCGCAAAATTTTTTAGTGAATTTCGTATGAAAAATGCACTATTACAAATTGTTTGTCCGGCATCACTCTCTCACTGATCGCTATCCATAACTCCAGCGTGGTCTATCGGAGCGACGTAGGGTTTTTAAGGATTATTTATAATTTATTGGTTTTTAGATTCGGCTCACAGATTAGGCTCCAGAGCCTCCAAAGCGTGAAAACCGTTAAAAACGGTTAGAAATGTTAAAAAATTGCTGATTTTCTTTGTTTTCTTTTGAAAGGGGCTTGCAATAAAAAGCTTTAACTCATTAGCTGTGAGATTGGATTCCAGAGCGGTCAAAAGCGTAAAATGTCAGATTTTTCTTAAACGGCCGATTTTTCCAAAATTTTTCAAATTTTCATAATGGCAAAATTTTTCAAAATGACGGTTTTTTTTAAAAAAATTTAAAAAAAAGACTTTTCTAAATCACCCAGTTGTTAGAATTTCTCATTTTTTTTATTTTTGTAATATTCTTGTAAAAAGTAATTATCCATTAATTTATCATGTTTTTTTCTCCGTCAGATTCTTGTCCAGATAAATTATGTTTTTATTTTACATAAAAATTTTCCCACAATATCAAAACAAACAAAAATTTATTAAAATTAACAAAATTTAACTAGAGTAAAAGCATTTCTTTTCATTTCAATTCGACATAAAGTACCTAAATTTTTGGAGATAAGCATCTTCATTGTTAACATTTTGCTTTTATTTTCTTATTTCTTGTGTTGTGTGAAATTTAATTTTGTTGATTGTTACACACAAAAATCATCATTTTTAATAAATTATACTAAAAACTAGTACAATAATGTCATTGAAAATAATAAGGAATATTTTAATTGCAACAATAACATCATTTTTTTCTTATAGAAATAATAAAAAATTTAAAAATTTAATGAATTAATTAGCACCTCAATGAAATAATACAGAATTTATGATGATGATGACGATGAATTTTTAACAATCTGTGGTGAGAAATTTCAAAACATAAACAATTGATGAGATAATAAATGTTCCATCAATTTATCCGTTACTTGGTCAAAAAAAAATTTAATTTTTCCACAAAAATTACAAAATTAATGGAAATGAAACTTAATTTTCACCTAGGTCATGAGAAGTAATTAGAATTGATGTACAATAAAAAAAATTTTATACCAAATCATTTTTTTTTCATTAATTACAATTACAAAAAAAAATAAAAATTACAGTAAATTACAAATTGAAGCATAATAAAGTAATAAAATAAAATATAACACCTTTAATGTGTTATTTCTCAACAAATCTACTCAAAAAATGTTAAAAAGAGGAAATGTAATGCTTATTAATATTTTAAGACTAATTTGATGAATGAAAAAAGTAGAGCAAGATCACACAATTTTCAAACAATGGAAATTTTTGATGCTTTACACAGAATTTCAATTAGTATTGACCTGATTTTATCTGTATTTTTACTTGATTTGTGAAATTTATTAACTTTGATTTAAATTTGCTTTTAAATTTGAAGTTTATTGCAGTGAAAATTTTCAATGACATTCCCAGCGCGCACTGAAATCACATTTTAAAGGACAGTCCTGACAAAATCGTGGTGATCGATTCGCTGTACGATGTAAGTAAACAAAGAATCATGTTTAACATTTTATCACATTTTAAATCATATCACAAATTTAATTATGAACTATTTAAAAATAGCTCTCATCAAAACAAAGTTATATAATTTCATTTTAAAAGCAAATCATAGCGCGTGCTCCATTTAAAAAGTCATTCAAAAGTATAATTTTAAAATAAAAAAAACCATTATAAGATTGATTATTGGTTAAATTTGAACAAAAAATATCAAATAATGTATTTGATAGTATTACATTTTCATTTAACTCTAAGAAAAAAAACTGAAAGTACAAATAAAATACTTAACTGCACCCTTTTTTCATGTACTCATACAGACTAATTCCAGGAGAACATAAAATTTAAAATAAAATGACTAGCAAAATCGAATTTTAACTCAATAATGTGCAATTATTGGCCAGGGTAGTGCACGATCTTTACGTATTTTATGTACATTAAAACTGAAATGAACTTAAATAAATATTTTAACCCATTTTATTAAAAGTAACGAATGTAATTTGGTTTTAAATTGAAATTCTCACTTTGTCTTGCATTACAAAGGAAATCACACTTTAACCTTCAAGTCAGCAGGAATAAATCAAATGTATATTAAATTACAAGATATATCGGTTTACAATGCGGCTGAAAATCACTTAAAACTAAAGCAAATTTTTAACTCACCAATTTTTTCAATGAATCAAACCAAATCGTATATTGTATTGTTTTTTTCTTTTTACTTCAGTTGAAATTAAATATGATATGATACATGCCACTTAATAATTAAAATGAAAATGTTTTCTGAAAAAATTAATAAGAAAAAAACTTGAGCTTGCGCTAATTTTAAAGGCAAATAAATTTTAATTTGCAATTCAATCACTTTTTTCAGCTTTTAAATTAATTGTTCACGAAAAACAAACTTTAAGTACAAAAAAACATGCGATTTTGCGAAAAAGGGGAATAAACTTCAATTCAAATAAAAATAAAAAGGTAAAAATATATAATTTTAAAAGTAATTTCTTCTAATTAGTACTAATTTTAATGATCTCTCATTTCTCTTAAATGTCCTAAAGCTTATCATGACCCTGTCATTAGAAGAAAGCCGATTTTTTTTTCATAATTAAGTTCAAAATTACATAGTTAGTGGAAAATGTCCCGCAACCCAGCCTGCAGCCTGAAAACAGACGACACGAGTGATCACAATGCTTGCAGTTCTTTCAAAAAACGGTAAGTACAATTTTTTTTTTTAATTTATCTGGATTACGCGCAATTAACTTAATTTTTTTAATGACAAATCATATTAAAAGAAAAACATAAATTGTTGTAATTTTACTACAATTTCAGTCCAATTAAATTTTTTGTGAAATAAAACCAAAACAAAAAAAATCTCGATTAAGACATTTTAGTATCAAATTAAAAAGAAAACAGCCTTCAACGTTTAACTTCAAAATAAAAAGATATGGTCATATTTGTTTTAGTTTACTCATTCATTCGATAATTTGTATGTAACTGCGCGATATTGCTATGAATTTATTCGATGTAGGTCGTCCATTGGTCGTATACATGATTTTTAACTCATTCAAATAATAATAATAAAATTACTTTCTATTTATATTTTGTTTTGAGTGAAACGTCAAAACTAAGGGTTTTACTTCGCATATTTTTAACATATTGTAGTATATTGCATAGAACATTGTGTCCCACCCGATTTATTTTTCTTATTAAAAACGTTTTCTGTGAAAACTTACTTACGAATTGTAGAACACCTTTAAATGTTTTTATTTGTAATTACATTTTTTAATTACATCAATTGAATTGTTTTAAAAATGTAATAATTTAAAATTTTCTGTACAGGGTACGTGATACATTCATTTCTTCACGATTCAGATTTCAGATTCCGATTCAGATTATTCGAGCTGTCAAGATAAAAATTGATTTGAAATATTAAAAAAAGCCGTTAAAAAGACATTTTCAATGAAAATAAGAAATATTTATTAAATAAAATAGATGAAAATATTATGAAAATGAACACGCACTCAAAACTATGGATTTGCTGCGGCAGCTAATTCCTTACATTTTTTTTTTTTTGCCTTTTCTTGTATTTATTAAGTTAGCGCTCGGTTTTTTTTTCAAGATTTCTTATTCTATGTATGATATTTTATGAATGCATGCATGTTGTTTTGCAAATTTTTACTTTTGTGATAAGAGAATAGAAGACACTTTCTATTATTTTTGTTGTGTTAATTTATGAAATTTCATACATCATGTGTGTTAAAACCATAAAAAGAAGATATAAACATAATTTTTTTCAAGAAAAGTCATAAGTTAATCACATTATTTTTAATTAAATTTATAAAAATTATTAAATTAAATTATTTAAAAAATTGTAAAATTTTATTTTCATTTTCTATTTCAATTTTTTCATTGTAAATTTATTTTGAGATTTTTTTTTTATCATTAAAATTTTTATTAGTTACACTTACACATTTATTTTTAATTTTTTAATTAAACTCAACGTTTATTTTTTACGAATTTTTTATTTTTCTTTAATATAATTGATCTGTTTTTATTTGAAAGAAATTAAATTTAATTTAATTATTTATTTAATTTCAGTTACTATGAAAATATTTCAGTTAATTTTAAAAAATTATCAGGTAATTTTTTATTCCTTATCACTGGATTTCTTTACTTTTGTTTATTTTTACGTTAAATTTATTTTTTTTTTTTTTAAATTTTTTTAATAGAGTGCTAACTCAACACATCCGATTTGAATGAACGCTTACAACCAACTGGAAATGAAACTTAAAAAGAAATATATTTCTTTTACAACTTACAACTTTAATTCATGTTTTTCTTTAATGCAACTTTACAATACAAACATACGATGTCTTATGATTGAGGCATTTCATTTCGAAAGGTATCTGAATTAAAAAATTGAGTGAAGTAAGTAAGTGATTGATAATTTATGTTTTATTATTTTAGGTCACATGATCATCATGAATGTGTTTGGATTTTAATGTGAGAAAAAATAACGACCCAATTTCTTTTAATCCATCAAATATTTAAGGCACCTTGCCATCCTGAACATGCTCTCATACACTCATCAAATCCATTTGGGAGTCCCACAAGGAGCCGTTCAATCTCCCACCTTGTATTTAACTATACAATCAATGGCCCGATACCACCAGACTGACAAAAAGCCTTCTATAAAGATGACACTGCCTTCATTTTATCTTCCAGATTTGCCAAACAATTAATGAGTTGCGATGAAAAATCCGTTAAAATAACAAAGTCTTACCTATTGCGCTAAAAGATGAAAATGAATGAAGAAAAAACACAAGCAATATTTATCACAAACAGAAGAATCAGACAATTACCACATTGATCCTGATGTATCGACACAACAAACATAGCATGGTCAGACACACTTAAATACCTTGGAGTTACACTAGACAGAAAATTAACATTCAAAAAAGACATCAAAACAGTCGTACAAAAAACACACATTAATAAAAATACTTTACAGCTTACTCAACAAAAAATCTCATCTCAACATACACAACAAAATTCTATTATACTAAGCTTGTCTTTGTCCGATTTTCACATATGCCACGCTAGCCCTCGTAAATATAGACAATTCACACATTAAAAAATTACAAATTTTACAAAACAAGCTACTTAAAATTACTAACAAGACACATAACTTAAAGTTAAAACTGTACTTGTAACAGCATTTAACCCATTAACCGCCTCTCCTAGAAATATTGAGCTTAGAGCAAAATTTTCTTCTAGGATTTGCTCTTTGCGTAACAATGATCTTTTTTCGTTTCAATGAAAATTTTGAGTTTCATACAAAAATTTTACAGGAGAGCCGTTTGAAGATTTCGTATAATACCACAGAAATACGTCAGAATTCTTGTACGAAGAGGAAAAAATAACATGACTTTCCATCATATTTCTGCTAATAATTTTCTTATAATAATCGAAAAAATCAAAATAACTGGCCCGACATTTTTGAAACATGTCTAATTATTTATATTGAAAATTTGAAGAAAATATTTTGAGAATTTCTATGAGAAATCCAGCTCCAAAGTTACTGGTCGAAAAATCGATCAGCGGCGGTTAATGGGTTAAGTCCAAAATCTGTTAATAATCTTTTAAATTTTCATCAACTTGAAATTTCTTAAAAGTAGCACATTTGAAATGAAGCCCCTCACTTCTACAATTTACAAGTTAAACGTTTCTTTTTTCTTCTACAAATTTTAAACACATAAAATTCCCGCACAAAATTTAAATTTGAGAGAGTCAGAGAGAAGAATTTTAATCGGCTCTGTTCCGTTGAACACTTTTCATAACTTACCATAATTTTTGATTTTCATTAAGTGAATTTCAATAATTGCAATTAAAAACACAATTTTAATATATTTTTTTTTAATAATTTGTAACATTTATTTTCTGCCTGTTACCATCATTTTATGAATGTGGATTCACAAAAAAAATAATAAGTAGAATAAACAAAAAATTTAAACATAAAAAAAAAAATATTTTATAAAGAGAAATGCGATATAACTGAGCATCTTTGAATGACTCATCGAAAAAACAAAAACTGCTTAAATACATAGGTTTTTTTTTAATACAGTTTTTTTTGCAATTCATAATGAATGAAAACTTAATAAATTTATATTCAATCATATTTTTTTTAGCCATATTTGTTATTTTTTTACTTTTAACCATAGTTTTTATTTAAATTTATCATATTTTATCATAATATTTTACTTTACTTTTTTTATTTAATGATATCAAATCAATTTAATGAATTTCAAACAAGATTCATTGAAACGAGATATGAAATGGTACCAATTTTTGATCGACTCATATTACTGAATGTCGATTGAATTTTGTGTAAATTTAAATTGAATTCAATTAGAGTCCATTTTCAAAGCAAATTAAGCATCGATATTTTTATAGGTAATTTTTTTTACAATGATAATAATTTTTTATGTTTAATGTTTTTTTTGAAAATTACGATGAATGTCGTCGAGTTAATTTTTTTTAAATACGAAAAATGAGGAAATTTCCCTACAAATAACAATATTTTATCATAATAAGTAAAAAAAAAAATTAAAATTACGAAAAAAAACGTACATAAAATATTTTACAAAACACAATGCGATCATCAACAAAGAGAGAGAACGTTTAAGAATTTACTGGGTCGGCTTTTGATGAATAATCATAATAATAAAGTTAATTTTAAAGTTAAATTTCAAAAGCTGTTCAATTTTTTTTTTTTTTTAAATGTTATTGGTTTGAATAAATACTATAAGAGATGACTTTAAAACCCTTCTCTGACGTTTATTTTATATATTTTTTTTGATCTAGATTAATAAGTTCTATGTCTTCTTGTTCATATTTTTGCAATAAATTTATCAAATCATTACTGTGAGTGACTATTTAACTAGATCTGTCCCTATACCCATCAAAAAAACTTTTTTTTTATTACCTTGAAATGTAATGTTAATACAATACAATATATTGAGAGTGTGTGTGTGTGTGTGTGTGTGTAAATCTGTGTATTACTTTTACTTATAATATTAATTTTATATTTTTTTTTTTTAATTAAATAACTAACCGAATAATAGTATATTGTGAACTTTCGTTTTTTTTATTATAATTTTTTACTGCTTACTGTTATCATTTTTTTGCATTCTGTTTTTTAATTTTCAATTGGGAAATCTTTTGCTATTTATTATTATTATTATTTAATTTTCATCGTATGTGTTATTCATCCGTAGTATGTTTGTTGCTGTTTCTTTAATAGTGACATCACTTTCATCATTTTCATTACCGTCAACAGTTCAAAGGACAAATTTGCCAAGCAATAGACCGAGAATTGCAATTGCAACTGCTACTGCAATCATGACAGGAGATAATTGTTGACTTGCCACATGTTGAGGAGGAGCATATGGGTTTTGTAGTACTGATTGATGAGTGCCTGCTGATCCTGATGAAGTGCCCGGCGAATTTCCAACATTTGATAGTTGAAGTTTGAGTTTCAATAGTTGTTCCTATTATAAAATTTTGTTAATTTAATTGAATTTTAAAATTGACATGAAATTTCAAACCTTTAATTCGATATTTTCCATGCGTAATTGACTCTCCTCTTCCCTCAATTTTTGAATTTCTGCAACTGTTCTAGCATAGTCGACATGAATATCTCCGGATGTGGTCTTGCCAAGGCCAGATTTGTCTTCAGTGGCATTTAACTGACCGGACTCTTGTTTAGTAACTGGTGCCTCTGTCTTACCACCTACAAGCAAACGATTTCCTTTTTTTGTTATTATTGTTTTAAGGCCAAATCCAATTTTGAGACGAAACAAAGCAAGTAGGCAACAAAAATACAAATATTGTGTTAGTTAATAAGTTAAACATAAATATTTTAAAAACAAAACAGAAACCAGAGCCAATCATAAGTAATATTAGTAAAACAATTAAATTAGTTACATTGAAAATTAAACAAGCGATCTCCACATGAACGAGCCAGGACTCAGAACTAAACTCGGGCTCATTGTGCCAAGATCGAAATAAGAAACCCCCCGAAACATTGTTCAGAAAAGTGACCACACCTTCTCCTAAATGACCAAGTGACTTTCTCTAAGAAAAACATTTCATCTCAGTATGGTTCAATATGAGCACTTGGCAAGAAAAATCGGAATGAGGTTTCTGGAAGAAGTGGTGACTTTTTCCAAAAGAACTCCGATCTTTGGCCCATCATTGACGGAAAACTCCTGTATTTTACTGTACAAGCTCATACAAGTCAAAATGAGTGGCCATCCCGATTCAGATGTAAATTCAACACAAATTGACACAAAACATGCATTCGGCTGCTAACTTACCTGTCTGATTAATATTTGATGATGACAAATCGATCACTGTATTATTATCTACTGGTACTTCAAATACACATTTAAGTTTTGAGTCCATCAATTGCTCTGGTGTTATTTCTTTCCATAAACGATCTGCATCAAAGTCACCCTCGGGTGCAACCAAACTCTGTACCATAAATTTGTGTTTATTTTTTTCATTTGGATCAAACACAAATGGTTGTAAGGCAACTATGAGAGGAAAAAATGACAATTTTCATTATTCCGGTCAAATTTATCAAATAAAATTGACATATGATACTCACTTGCCACTTCAATCGTATGTTTGGGATCTAAAGCCCCCGAATTTGGACGCACACAATATTTCTTGGGAGCTGTTGTCTTAATCTTAAACAAGATTTTTTTATCGGTTGGATTTGTCAACCGCATATATGACATTACAGATACATTGAATGGACCTGAAATATAATATTAAAAAAAAAAAAAATCATTAAAATCGATTACAGTTAAACAATTTGCATTATAATATAATTGCATCATTCCAGTACGTGTTAATATAAATTGTTGTCTTTTGTAATGTTAAAGTGTGTTTTGAAGGGAAAAATAAATGCACTTTTGGAGATGGTTGAACCGCGGTTTCTGTCTCACTGTGAACGAAGTCCAGGGAAATTCATGAGCTAGAGTGGGGGCTTATGAGGATCGGTCATCATTCACTGCTCTATGGAAGAGGTCCAGACCCTCGAAACCTCTCGTGCTGTCAATTCGAAAATGGTCAAAAAAAACCGTTACAATTCAAAATCGTTTTTAAACTTTTCCTATGAGATCCAAGTCAAAATGCACTTCCCAAACCTTTCAATGTTGAGAATTTCTCACATTTTTTTTTTGTTGTTGTTATAATGCGTATCTAAGCATTGTAATAATTTTCAACATAGGGTGTAAATACGCGAAGTGAGAGAGATACATAAAAATAACTTTATTACTACAGAAAATATTTGCCAAAAAATTATTAGCCACACACAATATTTTAAATATAGATACGTCACTTCATTATTATACAAATATTTTGTATATACATTTGAAAAGTGAAAAAAAAAAAATTATTTTTTTTACCATAAAAAAAGAAAATGAAAAAAAATCGGGAAACATTTCGAATTTTCGGATTACATTTAATCCAAACTCCATTGAACACGTCATAATTTAAATAAAAATTCTGTCCGGCTTTTGCACCTTGACCACTTTTTTCCTATTAAAATGCATAAATAATTGTAGTGTAAGTGAAAAGATGAGTGTGACACCACATTTTCATCGATTTCATTGTTTTACGTGCAACATCTGGTCCCAAAATTATCGGAAATGCAATGAAAATTGATTAAATTTCAATTTAAAGGCAAAATTTATCGGATTCGGATCATATTTTAACAGTTTAGGCATGAAACGAATTCATCATCGTCATTGCTGGTTTTTATTTTTCCCCACATACACACTTTTAGGTTTTTTTTTTCTTTCCTCAGTTTTGCAATGAGAAATTTTTACCTCTAAACTTCAGTTCAGACTCAGGTTCAATTTGCAATAACTGTTCTGGTTTAGCCATGACTTTGAAGGAATTCTTATTTATCGACTAAAATCACACACAAACTCTTTTATTTATTATTTTATTTGAATGGAGGATTTTTATGTAGCTTGATATTTTCGTATTGTTGAAACGAACTACTCGATTTGACAGTTTTTGTTGACATGCGCATAGGTTTGATCGTTTAAATTCCGTTAAACACCAAACTTATCGTGTAAACTCCTGTCATGCTATCGTTTGAATGTAAACAAACAACAAAAGGGTGCGAGAAGCGCGAACTTCAATTTCATGCATGTTTTTGATACAAAAAAAAAAATCGTATTAAATAAAATATAGGAAAATCATAAAATAATGCCACGTTCAAAAAAATCACAGGCCAACCAAAATGTGTCATCATCGGATGCTGAAATGTCAGATACACTCAATGCAACTTTTGAGAGACGTCGGCAATACAAGGATTTGCTGGTCCGTGGAGCACGTTTAAGTGAGATTTTTCCTTGTACTTGGCTTAAATGGATAAAAATTTATGTTTTTCTTTATACTTTTAGATGAGCGCGTTGATAACAATGAATGTTCCAATACCCTGAAGGAAGTTAAAAGTTTAATTGAAAACTCGAATAAGATTTCCAAGGAAAATAATGAGACAGCTGAAGAGACAGCCGGTAAAACGGTGATTAATGCCAGTGAAAATGTGATGGATGCAACAGTGATGAAAATGGGTCATGAAATTCTTGGAACGGTCGCCAACAAATTAGGTCACATTGAATTCGCTGAGGAAGTTTATGCGGCCAAAGTTCTGGAGATTGTTGGAGATGGACGTAATCGAAATTGGAATTTGTTTGGTGAGAAAATTTTAAAGGCAATGAAAGTGCCACGATACACACCACCAATGCTGGGAACTTTTGATGCAACAACTGAGCCGATAATGAAATCCAAAAAAGAGCGAATCATGCGTCAAAAGGCAGCGGCAACAGAAGTCAAACGTCCGGAAAAAGTATCGACCTTGAAAAAGGAAGAAAAGGGTGTTGAATTA
>LN483458.1:604014-804455 GCA_900002565.1 Culicoides sonorensis | reverse complement strand
TTTTATCAAACTTTAAAAACAAATGATTTTAAAAACGTTTTATATAAGCTTTTTTAAGTATTTATTAAATTTGTAAGAAAAAAACTAACTTTTTCATTTGTTATTTTTTAATATTTTTAATTTTTTTATGCATAATAATTTGAATTTGTATGTAATTAAGTTTAATACATTCAAATAACATATTTTATGTTCTGATAAATGGTGATCAACACTGATAAATGTTGATATTTGTTGATCAAGACTGATAAACGATGATATTCATGATTAATGCGATAAATCTGATAAATAAGGATTTTTCCATTCGAGTTTTGATAAATGTGATATATTGCGTATATTTTTTACTCTGTCTTCCCTAGTGTCCTACTTTCATCATAATCAAAAATTGAATTCCATAACAGTCTATCCTGCACTTTTTTACCAGAATCTTATTTGAAACGTTCTGTGGTTTGATTCGATGACATCTATAAACCTTGATCGCCCACCACGCAACAACCATGTGAATCGTTTTTAAGTGACCTGTGGATCTTGTTCTGCTTTCTTTCACGATGACTGATATGATTGATCGCATTTCCAGTCTTGGAAAACATCTAGGCATTGAAACCACACGTATGGACTGAGCGTGAAACTGAGAGTGTTTGTTGGCTGGGATTCGCACACGTGTAACGCTCTTTTTCATCGATACTTCCCCAATCATCACAATTTGTGGATTAAAGTCAAAATTGAAACAAAATACAATCAATTAAGATTATTTTTGGCATCATGATGCATCATGAAAAGAAAAATAATTGGAATCATCATTTAAAAAAGTTACAATATAATTAAATGTAAATCCACACCATGACAATTAACTTTTTTGACTTACAATTAATTTTACATTGATCACCTTAGATTAGAGATTATTTTTTTTCTTTAAATTTAAACTAAAATTAATGAATTTTCTTTATCTTAATTCAAATATTAAACAAAAAAAAATTAGATTAATCCTCGTCTCATTTAATCGCGATGACGAAAAGGGAAAATCATCTCAATTCAATGACTAATGGATTTTCTTTTAAATATATCAAACCAAATGCAAAGAAAAACGAAACAAACAGATCATGGTTATAATTCATCGTTTCATGATTTTCTTCTAATGCAAAAATTTACACTTCACGACCCACAGCCCAAAAAAATTGAATATATTCAAAAAAAAATAAGAATAAATTTCCTCTTGTTTGACAAATGAATCTATTTGTTGACTTGAATGCATGTCTTTTATTTTTATTTATTGTCTCATCATTGACTTGGTGCTTTCAGTTCAAGGAAAAAAAATATCAAAAAAAAAATAAAAACTGCAGGAAGTGAAATTCACTTATTCAACATTAAACATGTGACATGTCTCCGTTAAAATTTTGTTTTTCGTTTTGTTGACATAACTTTTACAATACACCCAAATGTTTGTTTTGCATTTAAGGACGCACACACATTTCAAACAATGGGAACATGATGTGTGGAACATATTTACTTAATCTTATTTAATGTACTTATCCAATTCCATTCTCCGCTAAATTTGATATATTAACAGATTATTTTATTATTGATTAAATTTAAGATCAGATTTCATGTTTCTTTTAACTTGTGAAAGATTATCAGAAAAAAATCTTTTTCACTTTGATTTTTCCGAGTTCATGGACCATGAAATTGAAGAAGACAGTCAAAAATTATCTCTATGAATAATGTCAGCATGCAGTTAAAACAGATGCAAACGATTGTCACCACGATGGAAATTAATTGAGCCTGACTCCCTGAATGGTCTTTTACTGGATTTGATTATGATCGGAACAAGCAGTGAACTTTTTTAATTTTAACCCATTGCAGCACATATCGGACTAAATTTCAAAAACAATTAAATCCACTCATTGAAATGGCCAAAAACTTATTTTTCAATTTGGAGTTTTTTGACCGTTAAAATTTGTCACGTGGCATCATTTTTTTAAATTTCTGATCAAAATGATTCAAGTAAGTCCAATTTAGGGTTAAAATTCGATTGAAATACGCGATAACATTTAAAATTGTTGATTATCTTCCTTCAAATGTAATTTAAATGTCTTTTTTTATGTCATGTCGTTCTAAATTATCAAGGAGGAATTTTCAAAATAATAAAATTAATAATAATAATAATGAACAAAAAGATCATAAAACGGATATAAGGGGATTAATAAACCACAAATAATCAAAAAACAAAAAAAAAACAAATGACTTTACATTAAATTTTTGAATATGACGTCCAAATATCTCAATTGTCTTATGCTCAACAAACAATAAAATTTCATCATAATCATCCCCTTTTTTTATCTATTTATCATTTTATTAAGCAAAAAATTTCTTCACCCATTCAGATGTTTTATTTTTTTTTTATTTATTATTTAATATTTTTAAGAGTTAAAAGTTGTTTTGCAGAGAGAAAAACATTTAAATGTCCCTTTTTTATTGTTTATTGCTTTTATACTTGATGATATTCAAATTCACCCTGTTTTTTTAAAAAAAAAAATTTTAAAGAGTGACAAAGTGTTATGACAAACTGTTTCTGATATGATTTTATCTCAACATTGAAATGGTTATGAATGAAATATGAATTTATTGCAATAATTTTTCCATTTATAAAATTATTTTTTTTTTTTAATGAATTGATTTAATTTATTCATTTCATTTTATTTTGTTGATGTTGCTTTTGTTGAAAAGTGTCATCTAATTTTTTAATGATTTTAATGATAATAAAATAATATTTTGATTTAAATTCACTCAAGTAAATGGATTTTAAATTTGTTTATTTAATAATTTTTTTTGAATTGAAATTAAAATTTATTTTAAAGTGATTTTGCACATTTAATTTATCAAAAATGGATTTTAATGTGTCCAAATCATAAATCAAAGCTTAACCCTTGCGTCTTTTTATCCTAATTGGAGCTCATTTCAGACAATTTTATTCATTTTCTAATAAAGTTGTGAAAATAATTTGAATTTTTTGAAAAAATCGTTATTTTTAAAAAAATTGGTATAGACACCCTAATTTTTTCTATGAACACTCTAGTCTAAATTTTGACTGAACTTTCTCCACTAAAATTAAGACACAATTCCAGAACAAACTATGGGTCTGAAACGTCTCATTAAGACCGTTACGACATTTTCTGAACTAATATTATTGTTATGTGACTTTACATAAAAGTCTTACATTAAGAAAAATCATGTGTTTGGCTAAAATGTTTTTTATGTAAGTCTAAGTTCATTGGTGTATTAAACAGAGTTAGGGCTCATAGTGGAACAATCGCATTTATATAAATTTTCCTGAATAAAATGAATTTTTATTTGAATTTTTTGAAAAAAAACCGTTATTTTTGAAAAATTTTGTATGGACACCCTAATTCAAATTTGGTCAGAACCCTCTTCATTAAAAATAAGACGCAGTTTTAGAAGAAAGTTTTGCTCTAAAACGTTTCAGAACAGCAGGAGCAACATTTCTGAGGACTACAAATTTAGGCATGCAACCTTATAAAAAAGCTGTATAAAAGTCTCTCATTAAGTGAACACGAAAATTTTTTTATGTTAATCTAAAGTCATTGATGTCTTTAGCAAAGTTGAAAAAAATGATGAGACAAATCAATAAATTTAAACTTTTTTAATATTAATGAATTTTTCTTACAATTTTTTTAAAAAACCGTTATTTTTAAAAAACATTGCATGGACACCCTAATTTTTTCTATGAACACCCTAGTCCAAAATTGGTCAGGACCTTCTCCATTAAAAATGAGACACAGTTTCAGAACAAACCATGGATCTGAAATGTCTCTGAAAAGTCCTTGAATTCATGTCACATGTAACGGTTTTGTCATTTAAAAGCTTTAAAATAAAAGAAACGTCAATTTTTTTTTTATTTAAATATTTTTTTTTATAATTTTTATTTTATTTTATATACAAACTTGAATTATTCATATATTTTTCATTTTCATTTTGACTTTTTGAGTTCAATTTTTATTGATTTGATTTCCTTTTCATACCTAAAGATTTTAAGCATTTTTTTATTGTTTTCTTTTAATTTCCTTAAATTTTTTATTGGAATTTTTGCAATTTAATTTGAAATTAAACCAAATATTAAAATAAAATTTAAAAGTATATTTGCCATGGATAATATAAAAATAAATTGAAAGCAAAATTTAAAAAAATAAATATTTTCATCATTTTTTAAGTCTCTCAGAGTTTAACGTTACACGCAAAATTAAAATCTTTCTTTTGTAAAACAACCACAGAAATTTGAATCACTTTGAATTTAGTTTTTAATTATTTTTTTTTTAATTTTAATTTTTTTTATTTGAATATCAAAAGTTATGCGATGGTCGATTCAGTCACAACGATATTTTTTTTTCTTTAAATAAAAAACAGATCTCCTTAAATTTTTGTAAATTTTTTGTAATTAAAATTCTCAATGTAATTTAATGAAATTAATAGAATTTTTTGGCTTGTGATTCTCTGTTATCCTTGTAAATGTTGTATCCTAGTGTGATAAAGAGTTGAACCGCAGCTACAATTAAGAATGTTTTTAAGCTAAGACATGACTGTTGAGGACATCCTTGTTGTTGTGCCTGTGCTTGTCCTCCATTCATTTGAGCCAACTGGACTTTCAAATGATTTAAGCCATCTCGCATTTCATTGATGATTGGTCCATCTTGATAGCTACCAGCTTGAACGGTTGCAGTACCTTTATTAAGCAAATTTGTTGTTTTACTTTGAATGTCGTTGATTAAACCGTTTAATTGGGACATTGTTTGTGAAAGGGATTGTTGATTTGATAGGAGGAGGTCAATGTCGTGCCTTGTAACTGAATATCCGGTTCCGGGTTGTGGTGGTGGTTGTTGTTGTCCGCCTTGGATTTGACCAGGAGCTCCTCCTCCAACTGAAATGAGACCAAGGGTGCGTTCTTGTCGGCCAAGGACTTCATCAAGTTTCCGTGAAAGTTCTCTGAGCATATCGTTAGTTTGGGATTGTGCCTGCCATAATTGACGATATTCACGTTGACTGTCTGTTTCAAACCAATCATCGAAATCGTCCTTGTCTTCTGGATGCTCTTTTTTGTACTCTTCCTTTTGTTGTTCCAATTTCTGTTGATATTCCTGGTATTCCTTGGTGAGTTTTGGATCTTCACTAGCGGTCTCGACATTCATTTGCGCGGGATGGAGTGACGTTGTAAGGAAATGATACACATCATGATCATCGGCAAGACCTCCAGTTGCGGCGGATAAACCAAAATAACCATGCTTAGGTAAATGCACATTTTCAGCACGTAAACACATCTCATAATCCTGATCATTTTGTGTCATTCCATTGTGGAACATCACTGTCAACACATTTTTATAGTATTCAATGCGAGCTCTTGTTGGGAACGGTTTATTTCTGAAATCCTTCAAACATCCAGCCATCAATTGATTTTTACCGTCGTTTTGATGATCGTACACCTGATTACCGTCATTTAGCACTGCCGAAATGTACTATCAAAAGAAAATTTTCAAATAAATCTTCACTTAAAATTAAAATTTAACGTAACTTACTGGATTATTATGAGCATTATCGTTATCAAATGAATCAAAGAAAATTCCAAGGCCATTCCATCGATCAGAGGATCCAAATGTATTTCCATTGTAATCTCCCTGCTCTGTCGTGTACCAAAATGCAATTCCATCGGCTCCAATTCGTCCTCGTCCAGACACTCTAAATACAATATCAACTTCCCACCATTCAAACTCGGTCTGAGCCTTTGTCCAAATAGCACCCTTTTGACTTTTCAAGGACGGAGCTAAGCGGACCATTTCACCACTGGCAATCGCATCTTAAAATAGATAAATTTAAATAAAATTAAAAATTCATTTTCTTGTAATTTTAAGTGAAAGTGATTTGATTCTCATTGAAATCCAGCAAAAATCGTATTCGTGTCATATAATCAGAATAAAGTCAAAAAAATATTATTTGTCTCTTTCTTTCATACGCAATTTCCTATGTGATATGATAAAGAAGAAACATGTTTAAATGTTGTGATAAAAATATATGACGTGTACCGGATTGAAATGAGAAAAAAATCATTTTTTTTCAATTGAATTTTCAATGAAATTCACACAGAAACGAGGAAAACTTACTTCCACCATACGTCCAAAATGGAACAGAGCCATCCTTTTGTGCCAAAAATGGGGGCTTAAAACTGTATTTGTACCTGAAATTGAATTGAAATGAAATTCATGTCTCGAATAAAATTTTGTAATGTAAATTTCTTACCTAAATTGTCGATGCACTAAATTGTTATTAGGTTCTGACAGACTAACGAATAACAGAATTGACAGTAAACTTAATTTAAAAATATTTAAAGGACTTCGTATTAACATTTTATTTTTAAATTTAATTTAATTCTGATTTTAATGTTGAAGGAGAACTGTCTGTTGTGATTTCTGAATCCATATACGCGTATAAACAGATTTTGTATAGATACAGAATGAAATGACATTTCAATGAGACAGCTGTCAAAGAATGTGCGACACGATATGAGCGAAAAACAAAACGATAAAATTATTTCTTGAATCATTTTAATTTATCGGAGTAAAAAAGTTAATCCCTTGACAATTTTTTATTATTATTATTATAAGGCAATAACAAACACGGAAAAGAAAAGAAAAAAATCAATTAACTTAATTAGATTAACATTTTCAAGCCAATCGGTGTGTGTGTGCAATAAATAGAATTAGTGAATCAAAATTCATCATTGTCTCAATATTGACAAAAACGAAATCTTCAAATCAAAGTTTGGAAGGAAAAAATATTTGAAGAGCCAAAATCATGGCAGATACAGAAAATTCCGAGCTTCGTCAGAGGAAAGTAGAAGAAAAGGAGACGAGTGAGCAGTTGAGTGGAAAGGAAAATGTCTCAACGACCGCTGAAAATTCCGAAGGTGTAAGTAAATTTTTAAGTTAACATTTTTTTACTGTAAAATGTTTATTGATTTTTTTTGCATTACAAAGAATTTGATTCATTCTGTTACTGCGATAAAAAAAAATTATCAAATCAATAATTTTCCTGGAATTTCAAATTGAAATACAATCTGAGATTATGCAAAAACCTTATCTCACTGTTATTTGTTATTTATTTATCTTTTAATTGTTTTGTTGCTACTTGTTTTGTATACAAAAATATAAATACCGAAAGAAAGATACAAAGAATGAGATAAATATAAAAAAAAAACATTGAGCAGCTGATGTATTAATAGAAAAAATTTCTTTCTTTATTTACATTTCATGTCTACACAGATTGATTCGGATGACGATCGAATTCCAGATGAAAAATATATTGAAGACTTGTCCAAAAAATTACCACAAGGCACTGATAAGACGCCGGAAGTTCTGGAGACAGCACTTCAAGGAGTTTCTCCGAGGTGAGTAACTTTAAAAAAAAATTTGAAACGTAATTGTGAATGATTACCACGAGCGCATTTTCATGGACTAGACACAAAAGGCAAAATAAACATTTGAATTTTTTTGACAGTTTTTTTTGAATATTTACTGAAACTTTTGATTTTTAAGACATTTTTTTTTAAATTTTGATTGTTTTAAACAGTTTTGACACTTTTTTATGAAAATTTTAAATTTATTGATCGTTTTTACTTTAAATTTTGACTGTTTAAAATTATTTTTTATAAAAATTTTGAAATTTTTGACCGTTTATTTTTAAATTTTGATCGTTTTTAAAACTTTTGACACTTTTTATGTAAAATTTTCAGACCGTTTAGTTTTAAATTTTGATTGTTTTTAAATTTTTTGACACTTTTTTATGAAAGTTTTACATATTTTTACCGGTTTTTAAAATTTTAAATATTTTTGAAAATGTTAGTAGTTTGAGACGGACGGACGGCACAACTGTTCTCAATTCAGTCATTTTTTTACAAATCAACAGGAAATCAATGCATTCAAAGAATTTAAACATTACTTTAAAGTGACCTTTAATCGGATATCGCCTGATTAAATTCGTGTGTGTGTTATAGCATGGTTTTGATTATATTTTGAAAAAAAAATTACACCATATGTTCGTGTCTGAACATTTCAACGACCTTATTACCAAATAACAAATCAATCAATTAAATTTTTTTTTTCAATTAAATTTTACTTTTAGATGGAAAAATTGGATAATTCGTGGAATTTTCACAACATTGATGATTAGCGGTTTCGGGTTAATAATTTACTTAGGTCCATTTGCATTAATGGTTACGGTAATTAATTTCAAATGAATTTCATGTCATGTAAATTTCACTTTTTTGTAATTTCACAGGCATTGCTCGTTCAAGTCAAATGTTTCGAGGAAATCATTTCAATTGGTTACAGTGTGTACCGAATTCATGGTTTGCCATGGTTCCGTTCCCTGTCCTGGTATTTCTTGTTGACATCAAATTATTTCTTCTATGGTGAAAATCTTGTCGATTATTTTGGTGTGGCGGTGAATCGTGTTGATGCATTGCGATTTCTCGTTGCATACCATAGATTTTTCTCATTTTTCTTGTATTGCATTGGATTTGTTTGGTTCGTGTTGTCACTTGTCAAGAAATATTACATGAAACAATTCAGTTTGTTTGCATGGACACATGTTGCATTGCTTATTGTGGTAACTCAGAGTTATCTCATAATTCAAAATATTTTTGAGGGAATGATTTGGTTTATTGTTCCCGTTGCTATGATTGTTTGTAATGATGTCATGGCATATATGTTTGGATTTTTCTTTGGACGAACGCCATTGATTAAATTGAGTCCAAAGAAAACATGGGAGGGATTTATTGGTGGTGGTTTGGCAACTATTCTATTTGGACTGTTTTTCTCACACTTTTTGTGCCAATATCACTACTTTGTTTGTCCGATTGAGTACAATGATGCTGAAGGACGCATGACAATGGAATGTGAACCAAGCGCTATTTTCCGACCACAAGAATTGATCATCCAATTCGGAAGTTTTGCAAAAACCTTGACAGTTTATCCATTTGTATTACACTCACTCTCCTTGAGTGTGTTCAGTTCAGTAATTGGACCATTTGGCGGATTCTTCGCCTCAGGCTTTAAGCGTGCATTTAAAATCAAAGATTTTGGTGATGTAATTCCAGGTCATGGTGGCATCATGGATCGATTCGATTGTCAATTCTTAATGGCAACCTTCGTTAATGTGTATATTTCGAGTTTCATTCGCACTGCGTCACCACAAAAACTTTTATCAGAGGTAAATTTCAATTTAATTTTAAACTTTCATATATTTAAAATTTAAATAATCAATTCCAGGTTTACAACTTGAAACCAGAACAACAACTGCTTCTATTCAATCAACTGAAACAGAGTCTTGAGAATCGCAATATATTAAATCTCAATTTAAATTAAGTGTTGAGACATTGAATGTTTTTGTTAAAAAAAAGGAAAAATATCATTAATTTATCAATGAATGTCGAATAATCTGGTTATTTTGATTTAATTATAAATTTTTTCATTAATTTAATCGTTGAAATGGAATTGTAAAAAAAGAACTTTATTTATCAATAAGGCGGTTCAAATAATTTTTTTGCAATTTTTTTGTCATCAGGTTACCCCTTTAATCGAATTTTAGGGTAAGCGAGATTTTTCATAAAGGGGGGAAAGGTTTAAGCTGACCAATAGGTTACCCCTCACGTGCAATTTTATGACAAGCGAGATTTTTGAGCTTAGTGATGGGGGAGGGGAACTGTAAACTGAGCATCAGGCGAGATTTTGAGCTTTGAAAAGGGGGTTGGGGCTGAAAACTGACTGTCAAGTAACCCGTTAAATCAATTTTTATGATGAAAAATTTTCAAAATAGGCGAGGGAGGTCTGTAAAATGACATAAACGATCATTTAAAGGAAAGGGGCTCCGACATTTGACAAAAATATTTTAAAAAAATATTTTGAACCGCCTAAAAACAAAAAAAATATATGAAATGAAATTAAAAACAAGAAAAATTATATAAAATAATTTAGAGCTAATTCATATAAATTAAAATCATAATCGCCTAGATTTAAAAAGAAACAAAATTGAATGAAGGAAATATGCAATTTATTTATTGTTGTTACCATGAAAAACTTATGAATGAAAATGATTGGGAAAATTTTCACGGAAGAATGTTTCTTATGTATTTTTTTTTTATTTTAATTTAAATTTTTCTTTTAAGTTAAGGGACATCGAAAATGTTGAAGCAACAACTCGAATTCTTGTGCACTTCCACCGACCCAATCCGATTGTTGCATATTATTAATTTTAATTTTAAGTTTCATTTAAATTTTATTTTATTCAATCATCATAAGGAATGGTAAAAAAATGTTATTAAAATTATCAAATATTAGTCAATATTTAGTTCATATAAAAAAAAATATAATTATATATAAGATGAGTCTAGTCTTAGAAGAAAATTTACATCAAAATGATGATTTTTCCTTAAACTTGTAACGGAAAAATTTAAATTTAATTTAAATTCTGATCAAATTCAACTTCTAATTCATTATTCTTTTAAATGAAACCATAAAATTTAAGATTTAAATTAAATTTAAAACCAAAATTCTGATTTAAAAACTTACATTCCAACAAAATATGCCAGTTTGGAGTCCTTGAAAATTTATTTTCAATTTAAATGACCTTAGAATTTTTTTTACATTTTTCGTACTTTTTACAATAAAATTAAAGTAGAAAAGAAATATTTTTGAATGTTTTGTATAAGAAATTAGCAAAAGATAGCAAAATTTATAATGAAAGTCAAGAAAAAAAAATTAAATTTACCCTGAAAATGAAAATAAAAGAAAATTATATGATAAATGTTTCCCTCTTCTTACAATGTACTAATAAAAAAAATATTTATATGTAAAATTTCCTTGTAAAATCCATGATTGTCTATTTAAATGAGAAAAAAATAAAATAAAGAGAAATTTAAATTGTAATAGAAAATTAATGGAATTATACATTTAAAGGTAAATAAAGATGAAATTATTATTGATGAAAATCACATTGTTTGAATTTTAACGGACATTTTTTGAAATTTTATTTGAAATTCCTCAAATTTTTTTTTTTATTTTATTAAAAGAGAGGCGACATGTCACGATACATTGAGAGAGAAAAATACAAATTCTCTCATGTTATGATTCATTGAATTGAATTTAGTCAGAAATAGACCGTAAATGTAAATACACAGTAAAAATTTTACAAATTTGGTCTGAAATTGGAGTTAAATTTAATTGATAACGATTAAAAGTTGATTAAAATACAAGGAAAATAGAAAAGCAAGATGAGTGCACCTCCTTATCCTGGAAATAACGATTTTAAGGCACCTTATCCACCTGCTGTAAGTAAATTTTTTCTTCAGTACGCCTTGAATTTGTTTTGGAATTCGTACCATCGTCATTTATTATGAAATTACTGCATTGTGTTATCAGTGAAACTTTGCTGAAGTATTTTATGAGAATCAATGTAAAACGTATGTTTGATAAAAAAAAGTGTATTCTTTGAATTTTTTTACAATTCAAGGTCAATTTGAAGAGAAAATCAAAATAAATTTGGTATTGAAATGAAAGTTCATGCGTGTGTGTGCCAGTGAGTTAGCATACGTTAATTGATATGTTAAATATGGGAATTTAATGATTACGTCACTTTAATGTGTGAAGTGTGAATGGAATTTCATATCTAATTATTCTATTTTTAAATTTATTTCCAGGGACCTCCATTTCAAAGTGATGGACCACCACCTGGCTTCGCACCGCAAGGAATGTATCCAAATGCACCGTATCCCAATCCAGGTCAAGGATATCCACCACCTAACGCGCCATATCCTGATATGAATCAAGGATATCCTCCACCAAACCCTGGTTACAATCCGCCTCAACCACAAGGTTTCTATCCGCCTCCAAATCAACCTGGGTATCCGCCTGTCATCAATCAGCAACCAATGTATCCACAACCGCCAGCACAACAACCAATGAATGCTGGTGATTGGATGCCATTACCATCGCAACAAGTCCTGATTCCTAATTGTCCACCCGGACTTGAATACTTGACGACGATTGATAGTCTCTTTGTCAAACAAAAAGTTGAACTTCTTGAGGCTTTCATTGGATTTGAGACAAATAACAAATATACAATTAAAAATAATATGGGCCAAAAAGTCTTTTGGGCAGTTGAGGATAATGACTGTTGTACACGTAATTGTTGTGGTCCTGCAAGACCGTTTGAATTACAGATCACAGATGCCCATCATCAGGAAGTCATTCATCTTTCCAGGCCATTGAGATGTGATAGTTGTTTCTGTCCATGCTGCTTACAAGTCCTTGAGGTCAGTTCCCCACCTGGCAATGTAATCGGAACTGTGGAACAAAATTGGAGTATTTTCTCACCAGAATTTAGTATTAAGGATGCTTCTGGTGAAACAGTGCTGAAAATTGAAGGTCCATGTTGTACTTTTAGCATTTGTGGTGCCGTTGAATTCAAGTTGATGACACTTGATGGGAAACAGGTGGGAAAAATTTCTAAACAGTGGTCCGGGTTTGCAAGAGAAATGTTTACAGATTCAGACTTTTTTGGCATTAATTTCCCGATGGACTTGGATGTGAGAATGAAAGCTGTCATGTTGGGAGCTTGTTTTCTAATCGTAAGTTTTACATATTTTTGATCATAAAAATTTAAAATTATTTTTTTTTTCTAAATTTTATTAGGACTACATGTTCTTTGAAAAGCAAGGCAACAAAGAACAGGACACACCAGGCATGTTTTAAATGATGGTCATTCATTGATAGCTATTTACAATCAAATTTGAAATATTTTAAGCACAAAAATACAATTTATTTATTGTTCCTTTTCTTTAATGTAATTCGCGAATTACTTAATTTTTTTTTTGAACTTTGAAAGGGCCAAAAACCGTTATATAACCGTTGAATTGTAAGTGATAAAAAATTGATGACAATTAATCGAAATATGGAGCCTTACTGAAAGTGCTGCTTAAATGTGAAGACATCTTAAAAAATATTATATTAAACATAAAAATTTTTGTATTGTTATTCTTACTTAATCTTTAAATGTATTACCGATAAATTCAATAAAATGTTAAAATATGATTTGAATTGCTTACAAGTCATTTTGTTCAAAATACATAAAATCCTGTAAATTATTAAAGTTAAGTGAGACTTAATTGAATGTGTTCTTGTCATTTTACTTACGATAAGGAAACAGGCCCCTAAGAGAACTGCCTTTATTTTAACATCGAGTTCCATTGGAAATTGAATTCCAAAATTGTCGGCATTTGTTAACAATTCCTTTGCAAGTCCAGACCATTGTTTGGTCACATGTCCGACTATTTCGCCATTCAATGATTTAACATCAAATTTGACGTCAGAACAGCATTCCAAGAAACAACCTGAACGTTGAATTTTCATAATTGTCTCCCCAGATGTGTTCTTGATACCAAAATCTATTGAAAAAAATGACCAATTTTCTTCGACTGTGCCAAAAAGTTCACCAGAAGGTGAGCGCACTTCAAGTTTTTGCAAACAGCAAGGAAAACAGCAACTAGTACATCTTAACGGACGTGACAAATGAATAATTTCCTTTTGTTCTTGATTAAAAATTTGCATTTCAAATGGGCGTACACTTCCAAAGCAATTCCGTGTACAACAATCATTATCCTCGGCGGCAAAGAAAATCGCCTGATTCTGATTATCCATGATTGCGTATTTGTTGTTAGTCTCATAACCTGTGAATGCCTCTAAGAGTTCAACTTTTTGTTTGAGAAGTAAATGATCGAGTGATTGTAAGGCCTCAAGTCCATTTGCATCTTTGGGTTGGGTTACATTTGAAAGCTCGATCTCGTTTTGAGGTTGAGAAGCGGTTGTGATCTGCGAATTTTATTCAAAATTTAAATTGTAGATATTAGTTTGAAATTTTTTACCATTGCCTCATTTGGAAGGGTTGGATACAATTTTTCAGACATTTTGTTTAAGTTTTCTGATTGAGAGAAATTCAAAACACGTCTGAATTGATTGAAATGTAGGAGAAATTTAAACTTACTTTAAATGCTGTGAATATGTAAATTATGAATCCTTATCAATAAAAAATGGAACTTCCTTCCTTTTAAATGAATAATTTTAATCATATCATTGTTCCGTTTATACACACTCATTAAAGATATTTAGAATTTTACGCTAAGATTTTTTCTTAGAGAATGAGTTTGGAATAATTATAGCTAAAAAATAAATAAAAAATTATGATTTTCAGGTTATTTTATTTCTTTTATTTAAATTGAAAAATCAAAAAATTATTTTCTGCACAAAATATATGTGAAGAAGCCTGAAAATAAAATTTTTGTATTGTTATCTGTCTTTAACTTTGATAAATTAAATAAAATGTGATTTGAATTACTTACTTTTCATGTATTTTTGCTCGAAATACATAAAGTCCTGGAAAATATTTTGAAATTAGTCTGAATTGAACATGGTTGGATCATTTTACTTACGATAAGGAAACAGGCCCCTAATAGAACTGCCTTTATTTTGACATCGAGTTCCATTGGAAATTTAATTTCGAAATTATCTGCATTTGTACAAATTTCCTTGAAACAACCAGACCATTTTTTCTTCACATAACCCACATTTTGGTTATCCAATGATTTGATATAAAATTTGATGGCAAAACAGCATTCCATGAAACAATATGGGCGTTGAATTTTCAAAACCGGGACGCCAAATTCGTCATTAATATTAAACGTGATGGACGAAATCGACCAACGGTCGATTGTTTGTTCAACGGTTCCATACAAAACTCCACCTGAAGTTGAGCGCACTTCAAGTTTTTGTAAAAAACAAGGAAAACAGCATTCAGAACATCTTAACGGACGTGACAAATGAATAACTTCATTTTTTTTATCATTATCATCAAAAATTTGTATTTCAAATGGACGTACACTTCCAAAGCAATTTCGTGTAAAACAATCGTTATCTTCGACTGCAAAGAAAATCGGATCATTCTGATTATGTTTGTTCGTGATTGCGTAGCTATTGTTAGTCTCAAAACCAGTTAATGCCTCGGATGATTCCACATCTTGCTGTACAAGCAAATAATCGAGTGACTTTAAGGCTTCAATTCCTTTTGCCTGGAGTTGGGTCACATTTGAAAGTTCAGTCTCTTTTCGAGGTTGAGGAGCGGTTGTGATCTGTGAATACAATATATTTAATTTTATTTTTTTTTTTGTAAAATCGGTTTTAATCGTATCTGACAACGAAGACCATCATCAAGTCCAAGAAATAACGATGATGGTGCTCAGAACTTAACGTTAAAATAAAATTTCAATATTGAGACTTACGACTGATTCAAACTTTGACAATGAATTTCCAGTTTCACTCATTTTTCAATTTTAATGCCAAGAAACCAAAAATACGTTCAAATTGTTTCAAAAATAGATTAAAACTAAAATTAATCGATCCTTTTATCTGTTCTTTTAAAGCCACAAGAACAAGTTTTGTGAGAAATTTGCAAGATAACAATGAATTAGTAGAAGCAAATTCTGAGTAGTTCATCTAAGTGAATGTCACCATTGTATGGTTTTTGCTCATATTGTAAGAATTCAATGTCAAAAATATGCAATGAATTCTTGCTCCTGAATTTATGCAATGTTTTTTAAAATAAATTTTGTTAGTATTCAACGAAAGCCGATGTTTTCCGAAAATGTAATTGGTTTTAATTGGTTTTCGCATTTCTCGTCAATCTAAAAATGAAGCGAGCGAAAATAGGCGCTCAAATATTTACTCGTATAAAATCAAAATGGTCGCATTTTTCTAAAATGGTTGACTTTTGCAAAATCTCGGTGATCAAAAACACCAGAAGTCGTTAAAAAATCCCCAAGGACCGTACAATTTTCAAAAAATATCGAAAGCTGTGGTATTTTCCACAAAAACTTAACTTTTCTAAAATGGCCGGCTTTTTCAAAATGGATGAATTCTCTGAATTCTATCTATAGCTAGTTTATAGCCTTCACAAATTCGTTCCAGATTTTATCACGATTTAAGTGAAATTTAACAGAGCTCAAATCATAGTGCACTCTATAAGTCATATTGATAATCATACAAAGTGATGCCGATATTTGTTTGTATGACCAGAAGACCTGATAACAGAAATTTGTTGCTTTTTTTACTCTATTTTGAATAATCATATTGTTACGCGCTTTATTCTTTTTTATTTATATAATTCAGGTTATTTTCGGCACATAAAAAATAAAATACGTCACATTCAGAGAAACAAAAAACCATTTCGTTATCACAAATCTCCCGTTCACAACAATGTTATGTTTCACAAAAAAAAATAATCAGCACGCTATCACATATTACTCATTCAAAATTAAACACACAAAAATAATCCATGGTAACTTCATTCATCATATTCGATACCTGGTGGGGATATTTTTTGTATCATAGCTGCTTTAATTTTTTTTCTTATGTTGGAGCACAATTTGATTGATAATTTCGCTACATACAATTATTTTTTACTATTATTACTCTTTTTCATTACTAATCGTATCATTACTCATTGAAATATTGCTAATATACTTAACTTATATTGATACTTTAAACGCCTTATACATTGTAAAAATGTATCAAATTTATTCGTTTGGGCTTCAGTCAAGTTATGATTGTCGTGCGGTGTAGAAGTGACGAGAAAAATTTAGTTTAATTTTATTTGTTTTAACTGAATTTATTTTATTTAAAAAAAAATCACAAACACGTGTTTTCAGTGAATTAGACAATAAATTAATCAAAAAAATAGTGATGACCCGTTATGAAATATGATATTAAAATAATTATTCATATAAATAAAAAGAAAATACAAGTGTAAGAATTTACATTCAATTTCTGTTAAATTAAAATATTATTACATAATTCAACGTATTTTTCAACGTGTATTTGCAATGCAAAAAAAAAATTATAACATATATGAGACTGAAACTGAAGCCAGCATTGAATTATGAATGAAAGTGAAAGAAAAATTAACCGTTTTATTAGAGGATGTTAAAAGAAATAATTGGCGTGAAGATTAAAAATTTCATTTAAAAAAAAAAACCATTAATTTTAGATTTAATTACATTTGCCGTCAATTTTTTATTTTGAGTGATTGATTGTTTCAATTCAAATTATTATTATTATTTAACTGATGATTGATAAAAATGAGTAAAAGTGATTTAAATGCGTAAATTTTCGATATTAAAATGACCTGAAATCCGTCTGGCAACAAAAAATTTGCATTTATTCCGGAACAAATTTTAATTAAATCATAAAAATTCTAGTGACATGCTCCATTGAATTCAAGGCAATAACATATTTTTTTGTACATGCACGTGAATTGTGTGTGGGGAACCTTCAAAAGTTCGTTGCTTACTTGAATTGAACTCTTTCTTGTTTTTATTCACATGAAATATTAAATTAAAAAAATCTGATGTGACTTGAAATTGTGTCTTGAGTCAATTTTATAAGGAAATTCAATGAAAAATTTATCATTTGCTCTGACTGAGGGACTGAGGGATCAATTGTGACTGACAGGAACCGGTTCAATTTTTCAATCGTCAAATTTTTAGTTCGATTTTCCTTAAATAATGATCTTGATGCACCTCGAAACCCATTTCAATTGAATCTTTCATATAAAATTCAATAAAATCCTTTCAATAGATTTCAATCTTCTCAAATTTCATGAGGCTATCAAAACATCAATCAAAAAAAATTGCATAACAATCAAATTTAGGTCAATTAAAACCAAAATATTCCTTAATTAGATCACAGACCAATTCAATTGAATTGATATTGAAACCACAAAAAAAGAAGAGATTCGTAATTTTAATTAAAAAAATTTTCCACTCACATTTTTATGTTGATTCAATTACTCTTCAAACATTGTTGGCTGTGAGTGCAAACTAAGCTTTCAATGAATTTACATCGAATTTTAGGTGGTGTGTGGTAAAGAGGTGAAATTGCATTTTAATTGCAAGGTATTCAATTTGTAATCGAAAATTTCAAGTAAAATATTAGGGTCATGGAACCGTTTACAGTGCTTGGAGATTCACCCTGCAAACGGGCTACTTTGATTGGCGCTTTGGGGGGGGGTCTGCGGGATGATTGCAGGGTTAATTTTTCACTTTTCAATAGTATTTTCAGCGAATTTCTCGTCTGATAGAATTTTTAGTCAACAATGAAATTTCAATAGTCGCAGAATTTTCCAAAATAAACTCGAAATTTTCAGATACAGCGGAAAACCATGGAATTTTCCGAAAATGTGAAGTTTTAAAAATCAAGGAAATTTTCCAAACTGTGCACAAAACATGAAAACCCACGCAATTCACAAAAACCGCTGAATAAAATGAGCGATAATCAGTCAAGAAATTGAAATTAATCAAATACATTTAAATTTCCAACTCTAGCTCAATGGAGCTTCACTTTACTCACAAAAATAAATAAATCAATGTCGAGTACATACAACAACAGAAAAACAACAAATAAAATGAAGATGAAAGGTTTATTTTAATAATTACATTAATTTTATATCGAAACATAAATAAATTATTAACAAAAAAGTACTTTTTATCCATTTATTGTATTGCAGCTGTTATGCAAATCACAAATCATAAAATTCCATGTTTTTCACTTAATTTTTTATTAAACTTTGAATTTTGACACACAACATGATTAAAGTCAGGAATTTTATTATATAAAATTAAATAAAATTAAAACTAACAAATAAAATAAAATCAATAAATTCATAAACAAAAAACAAAAAAGAAAACAATGCAAATAATTGATTAGATGAAGATGTAGATGAAAGAAGACGAGAAAAAAAGAATCAAAATTAAACTTTTGACCAACAATTAGTTTGAACTTTAATAGCAAAGCCATGAAATTACTTTCACTTGAATATGTGTGTGTGCCTTGTATTGTCTTCAAATTTAACAAGAAATTTACCTTTTTATGTATTATTTTTTTTTTGTGAATGAATAAATATTAAATAATATATATTTTGTTTTACTGTATCAAATGAAGTTACAACAAACAAAAATTGAAATGAAAGAAAAAATTAAGCTCACGTTCGTGTGATGACATTATATTTCATTTTGAATTTGAATTTGAAGTGAGTGCGTACTTTATGTTTTTTTTTGTTTTGAGGTATGCGAATTAGGGTGATTCCTTTGACTTGAAAGACAATTTTTAGTTTTTAGTGGATTTTTTTAGCCCAAAGCGGACTCATGTGACCTAGAGACATGATTTTGGGTCAAAAAATCCCTGCAATTAAGGACACAGGGGTTGAAGGTGAAATTTTTCTATGATAAGAGAGATGAGAGGGGGGGGGCACTCTCCTTATTGTTTTAATATTTGCATGAATACCCTTAAAATCCCCCTGCCTCTTAAAAAACGTTATTTAGTCATGATGACAGCTAACAAAACCTTTCCCCCAGCCCTTCTAGATGATAGCCATCGCAGACTCTGACCCCTTACCCTCATCCTCCCTGATGACAGCTAACGCAAGCTCTGACCCCTTACCTTCATCGCTACTGATGACAGCTAAGGGAAGCTCTGACCCCTTACTTTCATCGCTACTGATGACAGCTAAGGGAAGCTCTGACCCCTTACTTTCATCGTTACTGATGACAGCTAAGGGAAGCTCTGACCCCTTACCTTCATCGTTACTGATGACAGCCCTCTCTGATGACACCTAACGCAACCTCTGACCCCTTACCTTCATCGTTACTGATGACAGTAAACATCCCCAGGAAATATCTGAATCGTTTCTAATAATGGCCATTGAGGAGTAGCCTCTCCCTCCACCCCACGTTTTATTTGAAAATTTTGAGAACCATTTCAGGGTTAATTTTATTTTTTTTAAAATTTATGTCCACTCTAATCGTGCATCAATTTTAAACGACTGGTCAAATATTAATTCAATTTTTTTTATTTTTAGTTAAAGAGAACAAATATTATGAAATTCAATTATTTGTACAGAGAGAGTGCTTAAAATATGATATTTGCAATACACTCATAACAAAACAACATTATTATTATTATTGTAATGATTATACAAAAATGAAAAAAAAACAATAATCATAATTGATTGACTCAATTTCAATTGTTCAAGTTAAATCGATTTTAGGAATTTTCGATTAAATAATTTTTTGGGAATTTGAAACGATTTACTTATAACTTTAAATGTTGTAATTGATCAAAAACTCCTTAAATTTTTTCTTCTTTTTAACAAAAAATTATCACTGTAACTAAAACGATTTGAAACCGGACATAAAAACCCGAAAAAATTAACTTATTTTACGTTTTCTTACTTATTTCTTCATAAAATACACAATCACAGACACATGATCAGACAGTTAAATTAGATCAGTACTTACTGAAACATTGAGTTGTTCACTGTTCATGTCACTTATGTAAATTTATTGTATTTCATTATTAACTATTAGAAACAGAAACAACGAAAAAAAATGTACATTGACACTGAATATTATGAGTCAATGGAAAAAATTCAGTAATGTTACAAATATTTAGTTCCTTAATTAGATATATCACAATTCTAAAAATTCATTGTTTCATTCTACCATCTGATCAATTGAAATTTTTTTTAAGTTTTTTTAATGTGGAAAGAAGTTCAATGACGGTTAATCTATGAAGTGATTTAATTTTTAATTTTAATTTTATTAGATTTTTAGATGAAATGACATAATTTTTACTTTAAAGAGAGATTGTGTGTCATCACAGAGGAAGTTAATGTAAAAAAAGGTGTTTGGGCGTTAAGATTTTTTGAGTTCAGTTCAGTTTGTGTTGTCACGAGTTTTCACTCAGATCTTTTTTTAATTTAGACACGTGAATTGAAATAATTTGAGAGCAGATTTACCACGAATTATAAAAAAATTTCAAAAACTTTGAAAAGTGACTTTATAAAACCCATATTCTGAAGTTTGTACTGCAAAACTTCTCATAAATTTGAAAAATCATTTTTTTAACGTCAAAAACTTTCAATAAATTGAAAAACTGACTTCGAAAACCCATATTTTGAATTTTGCACTGTAAAACTTCTCATAAATTTGAAAAATCATTTTTTTAACCTCAAAAACTTTCATAAAATTTAAAAACTGACTTTGAAAACCCATATTTTGAAGTTTGTACTGTAAAACTTCTTTTAAATTTGAAAAATCATTTTTTTAACCTCAAAAACTTTCATAAAATTAAAAAACTGACTTTGAAAACTCATATTTTGAAGTTTTCACTGCAAAATTTCTCATAAATTTGAAAAATCATTTTTTTAACGTCAAAAACTTTCAATAAATTGAAAAACTGACTTCGAAAACCCACATTTTGAAGTTTGTACTGTAAAACTTCTTTTAAATTTGAAAAATCATTTTTTTAACCTCAAAAACTTTCATAAAATTGAAAAACTGACTTTGAAAACCCCTATTTTGAAGTTTGTACTGTAAAACTCTTTATAATTTTGAAAAATCTTATTTTTATCCTCAAAAACTTTCATAAAGTTAAAAACTGACTTTGAAAACCCATATTTTGAAGTTTGTACTGTAAAACTTCTCATAAATTTAAAAAATCATTTTTTTAACGTCAAAAACTTTCATTAAATTGAAAAACTGACTTCGATAACCCATATTTTGAAGTTTGTTCCACAAAAACATTTATGAAACGAAAAAAAATAATTACTAACATATTTTTTTTGTTTTTTTTTAAAGGTGAAATATCAAACCAAAATACAAAGATGTTGGAATTAAGACTTTGGATCTACTTCTTGGTAATATTTTCAAAATCTTTCCTGTTAATCACTAGAAATTTCATTTAAAATATTACAGTATATCATAATTTGCATCACAAAAAGTAGCTCATCCCCTCCATGTGGATTGTACGGCCAACCTCCATGCAAATTTCTTCCAGCTCAACCAGGCAGCACTCCATCATGTGCTGGACCTGGTGATACTTACTGTGTTAAAGTGAAAGACTATCCCGGGTAATTTAAAATTTTGTTGTAATCTGATTTATATTTAATTTTTTTGCATTATCTTTGAAAGCCATGTCGTGAAATCACTCCTGCAACGCTATGACATACACGGAATGATCGTCGACGAGACATTTGATGAATTTCACGCCTACACACACGTTCATGAACCGTATCATCATCAGAGTTATGGACCTCCAATGTACAATTTTGTTCCCCTTCAACAAACGTCTAGACCCAATACAGAGGAGGGCGGATACACGTATGGCCCTCGCACACATTACGGAGAATCGGCAAATAGTTACAGTCAAAGTAGCAGCAGCAGCAACAGTAACAGGAATAATTATCAAGCACATTTGAATTTAATTTTCGGACCAAAACGATCAGAGTAAGTTACATTTAATTGAAAATAACTATTAATTTAATTTCAATATATTTTATTTTACAAGTAATCGATATTACAACAACAACAATAATTACAATAATCGTGCAAATCATGGATATTATCGGACTCCGTTCAATTATCACAACACCTCATCAGAATATGGGCGGTAAATGCTCACTTTAAATTTTACCATATTAACGAAATGAAATGTAAAAGTGATTTCAATTTTTGTAGGTATCCAAGATCAATAAAAAAATCAAAAATAAATCAAAATGAAACAATGTCACACAATAGTAGGACAAAGCGACAGATTGCATTTGGTCGAGAACAATTGTGTCAGGTAAGGACACAATTTGTGAATCCTCAAGCAGCTTTGAACACGCAAGGTAATTGGATGTATGTGATTAATCAAGGACAGCAGGCAACACAATTGGTTAAGACAGAAGTGTGCGCGTAAGTGATTTTCTCCTACAAGTAAAAAAAAAATTAAATGTAAAAAGAAAGAAGAAAAAAAATTTAATAATAAAAAATAATGAGAACGAAGAAAGAAGAAAAAAAAACGGACAGATGATGTGTGTAAAATGAATATAAAAGTTTACGCACGTGTCCTGTTTCGTATAAGCTCCATTCATTATTATTACATTAGTTCTCTTTTTTTTAAGTATTTTAAACTTCATTAATGTTTTGTATTGTATCCATGAATAGACTGTCCATGAATTTTGATCAATTTAAAATGAAATTCAATGAAAAGTGATCGAAATTTGTCACTCTCACATGCTCTTCCATTTACATTGAGATAAAAATATTCATTTATATTATTTATTTATTTTTTTTTCATCTTTGAATTTATATTTTAATTTTTTTTCAGATCATCCATATGTTCAAATTTGTGTCAACTGCCAAACGGTTATAACTCACGATGTGAACAAAAATATGTACAAAAACGTTTAGTTGCACTTGAGACATCAGGTCAACGGCTTTACACAGACACATTTTGGTTTCCAAGTTGTTGTGTGTGCACACTATCAAATCTCAATTAATTAATGGAAAAATATGTGAAAAAATATTAAATATGTATTTTTTTGAAATGAAAAAGAAAATATGAAAAAATGTGAATAAAGAGATTAAATTTAAAATTTATTTTAGTGGTTTTTGTTTCAGTTTGGAGTTTATTTTGATGAATTGAGAAATTTCAAGGCTCGTAATTCAATGTAGAAAGGTAAAAAATATATTTCAGTTGATTTGGAGGATCTGATCGAGGAATTTATTCAAAGCACAGAATTGGAATCTGCATGGTCATTGAATTACAAGACTGAAGTTATCAACGACCACATCAACTATTTTAGGATACTTCTGGAGGTGTGTTTCAGGACGTATATGACATTTCATACGCGCGAAAAAATCAGTATAAAATGTTAGATTGGCGCTTTACGTGGTCATTTTCGAAACTAATCATTAAATGTAATGCAAAAATGTATGTTAGTTCAAATGTTAGTAAAGTGAGTTTGGCGTTATCTGTCATATGCGTGATTTCAGGCTCTCTGGATGTATCCCTATTGATGTGAAAGTAACCCATTAATATTTTTTTAATGAAATTTCGGTCATGCTTTTGACATGGATGAGGTTCTACAACTATTTGATGATTATTCACTAGACCTGGTCCAATTCAACGCAATTTGAGCCTCATCCAAGATCTGACCCATTTCAAGTGCTATGAGTGCCTTCAAGGTAATGCCCCTGAAGCGCATCAAATTCAAAAAAAAAAATTGTACAACTGTACAATTTCAATGTAAATAAAAACACATATACCTAGTAGTTAAAATACAAAAAAATAATAAAATAAAAATATATAAGACAGATATAACGTTATAAAATGTACAATACGAAATGTGCAGTTTCAGGAGCAGATGTTAATTTTTTTTTTGGTTGGTTTTCAAAATAAATTATATATCGTTCGTTCGTTTCGTTCATAGTAACACAACAATAACATTTGTTTCGATTATAAACTAACTCTAGCATGTAGTGGATCGTACACGTGTGAAATTGACAATATGTGTGTGTGTGTGTGTATGTAGATTGATAAATGTGTAATAAAACATTCAATCATGATATAATTTTTTTTTCGTGTATGTGTGTAATTATAAATTATATTAAAATAAAATTATTGTGTAGAATTTTTTTTTTTTGGAGAATCGATCGATATAGTGCATGTCAGTTGCATTGAAAGACAATGAAAACTTTTGTATTTTTATTTTATGTTGCAAGGATCTTGAATTTGAATTGAAATGATTTCATTTCATTTATCACATAAATTTTGTATCAAATTCATATTAACAGTCAAATAGCGTGCCTTCAAAAACTTTATTTTAAACATTAAAATTATGGAATTTAAAAAATCTAAACCAAATGTTTTTAAGGACATTTTTACGTTTTAAGTACTTTAAAAATACAGAATTTGACATAAAATCTTAATTTATTTTTAGATAAGATGAAAGACATCTTTTTTAACATTTATCCTCATCATGTTTCAAAGTAGTTTGAATATCAATGTTAATAATGATTATTTTATCCGTGGCGTGTGCTCAAATTTGATGATGTTTTTTTGTTAAAATCTTGTTTTGTGGTAATTACAGTTAAAGTGAAAATGAAAAAAAGTTCTGGAATAGTAATTAATGTGGTACTGGCATTAAATTTCACTGAAATTTGGTTTATTCAAACAATCGAACATGGTTCTGGAGTTGTACATACAAAGATACGAACAATGGAATGCCTTGCAGAACAAATTAAGTTAGAAAAGGAATCGGTCCTGAGCTTCAGATGTCAAAATACGAATAAAAAGATCCAACAAGAACTTTGACAAAATATTTGGATTCAGTTCAATGCAGGCTTGTAAAGGAATCGATCTGTGATCTGAAAATCAAATCGAAAATCAGATCAATGATCTGATTCGTGTGCATAAAAGATCGAATCGTTTTTGCATATCTTGATTTTTTTTTCTGACCGAATCGAATCACGATCTGATACTTGCTATAGAAAAATCAGATCAACCAAATGATCTGATTTGTGATCTGATTTGTAGATCAAATCAATATAACAAGGCAAGAAAATTGAAAATAATATCGAACGTGATAGCTTGCGACGGAAAATTACAGCGGAACTCTATCTTCGGGTGGGAATTGGGATGGAAATTAAATAAAGGAAAAATATTTGACGTTCTTGGGAAAAAAAATATTTTTTTGTAAGTTTTTGATAGAAGTGACCTAAAGCAGAGTTGTAGAAAAAACTTCAAGCTGCAACTTTGTTGAACTTGCTAAATCGATGTTTCATATATTATGAGGCTAAAATTGGAAAAATATGTGATTTTGACCTCATTTTTCGGCTTTGGGGAAACAAAATCATATTTTTATTAGTAAAGAGTGATCTGAAGTAAAATTGCAGCTTGGAATCTTCTCTACAACTTTACTTCAGGCCACTTTTATCTAAAACTTACGAAAACATGATTTTTTTACTCAAAAAATTTAAAAATTATATATATATTTTAGTGAATTCACGTCGTAATTTCTCGTCGCTCTCACGTTCGATTTTTTTTTCCATTTTCTTGCTTTTTCATATAGATCTGATCTTCAAATCAGATCACAAATCAGATCTTTTTTTCTTAAATATTTTTGATATTTTTGAAATCAATGATCTGATACCTCATTTGTTAAAAATCAAAATCAAAATGGGTATCAGATTTTTTAGTTTGGCCATATCAGATCAGATCACGAATCACCTAACTTTATGAGATCAGATCATGAAGTTGATCTGATCTTTTTTTATAGATCGTGATTCTTTACAAGCCTGGTTCAATGTGATAAAACAAGGTTTTGGTAAGTAACAAGTAACAAAAAAAACAGGAATCTCATTTCTAGCATTTTTAGATTACCGGAGTACTGCCCAAATTTAAGTAACGCCTAATCAAAAACTTTTTAGCCAAATTCTAGTAATCCCTTAATCAAAAGATTCACAGTCGTAATGATCGCTGTTTCATGAAAATCAGCACTCAACATGGATGTTTTAAGACGATTCTCGGATAGCACAAGACATTTTTGGGAAGAAGAGCTTCATTGGTACCCCATGTCAGATTCAATCCAAAAATTGTTGTGTCATGGAGCAGACATTGCTTATAGTCCATCAGTGACTTTGAAAAAGTAGGAGAATCAAAATATTCATAGACTTTTGATACACCAGGACTCATTTTAAACGAAAAAAATAACAGAAAAAGCACAGTGTATGACATTATCTTGGTTCTCTTCAGATCCGCTCACTTTAACAATCAGCAAGACAATGAAGGAAAAACTGTCTCTCTCACTTGAAGTTCAAGAATTGATTCTGCAAAGCGTAGCTTCAACTCGCTTCCTTCCTTAAAAGACAGAACCTGAATAGCTTGCATCTCCTCATTTGCTTGTTATGATGATCTGTAAGATGTATGATTTTTCCATGACTTACCTCCTGTAATGCATAATTTTTAGATTAATCTTCTAAAAATAAAAATTAAAATAGTTAAATCAATTTATAAAATTAAATGTAATATTTCATTTTCAAACAAGGACCATCATCATCATCATGATATTCAAAATTTTTCACATTCACACACACACACATCCATAAATTTAATATACTAATATTGTATTATTTTTATAATTCGGTTTTATTTGTAAATAAAATTTAAAATTTTTAATACTTCATACAAAAAGAGACCGAGAGGCAATGACCTGAATACATCCGCTATTTCAACATATGATAAATATTTTTTTTTGTACACACATCCCATTGTAAGGATATACGCTTTGATGTCTGTCTTGATCTTTAACATACGTACAAAGACACATTCATACACACACATATACGTATGAGAAATACGTTATACGACGAAAAAAGGACCTTCTGTTCCCATTGTATGTAAAAAGATACACAAACATAGATGATAATCGTCTGGTATAAAAATTATGTAAAAAGAAAAATAAGAACAAAATAAACACACAAAAGAATCAAAAGTATGTTGCCAATATTATTTTAATATTATTTTTTTTCCGCTTGAAAGTTATACAGTTATACTAATAATAATAAAATAAAATGCAACTCAAAAATAAATATTGTGTTATCCTTCATCAACGTTGTACATTTTTTTCTTGTGTGTGTATAAATGTAAAATAATAATATAAAATATGCAATTTAAAATTTTACACAAGAATGCTTTTTTGAATTTCATTCCATTTTATTTGAATTTCATTTTACTAACAAAATTTATTGTAACTTTTTCTAGAATGAAACAACGAAACGACTGATGTTGCGAAATTTATTTATTTACTTTTTATTCAATTTTTCATGCAACTGTGTTTTTATGCTAATTTTTACAGGATTCCTTTTGTTCTGTTTCAATTTTAATTTAAGCGCGTATTTTGTTCCATTAAACTACTGAAAAGCACGAAAAAAATCAATTTTTATTTCAATCATTTCTTGAATTAACTTTAAATGTCAATTTTTTGTTTTTTTTTCTCTTCATCAAATCTTCAATCAAATCAATGATAAAATTGTTTTGAGTTGTAAATAAATTAAATATGAATGATAAAATATTAAAAATGTGTCTTTCTTGGTTTTTTCCTCTTCTATTCGTATTATTACTTAATTTGAACAGACACTGAGAATTTTTAATGTAATCAAATTGAATATTTAAATGTTGCTAAAATGATACAAAATAAAATGAAATAATCAATAAGATTTTGATTAGCATCCATGGATAATAAAATCTCTGATTAAGTGTCCTACATAATCAATATACATACAAAATAAGAAAAAGTTGATGTCAAATTAGCTGTAAGAGAAAAAGAAGATGACTTAATTTAATTGAGTGTATTATTTTGTGTTGAGTTTTTGATGAATTTTATTCTGTTTTGATCGAATTTATTGATTTGAATTTGAAAAGACTGTCCAAATGTTGTGTAGATACTCATACAAATACAGAAACTTCAAAATTCAGTATTTGACAGGCCAATGACAGTTAAATTTGTGTAGACGCTCAAACAGATACAGAAACTTCAAAATTCGGTATTTGACAGGTCATTGACACTTAAATTTTGTGAAGACGCTCATACAGATACAGAAATTTCAAAATTTGACAGGTAATTGACAGTTCATTTTGTGTAGACGCTCATACAGAGACAGAAACTTCAAAATTCAGCATTTGACAGGCCATTGACAGTTAATTTTGTGTAGACGCTCAAACAGAGACAGAAACTTCAAAATTTAGTATTTGACAGGCCAATGACAGTTAAATTTGTGTAGACGCTCATACAGAGACAGAAACTTCAAAATTCAGCATTTGACAGGCCATTGACAGTTAATTTTGTGTAGACGCTCAAACAGAAACAGAAACTTCAAAATTTAGTATTTGACAGGCCAATGACAGTTAAATTTGTGTAGACGCTCAAACAGATACAGAAACTTCAAAATTCGGTATTTGACAGGTCATTGACAGTTAAATTTTGTGAAGACGCTCATACAGATACAGAAATGTCAAAATTCAGTATTTGACAGGCCATTGACAGTTCACAAAATTTTCACAATTTCAAATTGAATGAAAAACAAAATCACATTAAAACTCTAATCCTGCTTTAAATTTATCTCAAATCTTTGCATTTCCATAAACTTTTAATAAAAAATTGAAATTAAAAAAAAAATGAAAAACTGCATACGTAACGAGTCCTTTTTATAATAAAATTATGTGATGAGAAGATAAAAATTCTTCAAATGCATTTTTTTCATTTTCAGATAAAATATAAATAGATGTATGAATTTACATTCACTTTCTATTTATATATAGATGAAATTTAAAAAAAAAAGACATATATCATAAAATAAATGTATATAAAACACGTGACGAAGACGTCGACGAAGGATAATAAAAACGGATATGCATTTTATATTATGAAGTAATAGGACAAAGAATAATTTGTATGTTACATGTAGCATATGTGTCCACATACACATACACACATGTATGATATACTACAGTGAATGTAGTGCATACACGGCAAGGATACGTTTAATAACAACAAAAAAATTGAATCATGCACAGAAACTTACACACTATAAAAAAGTACGTTTCCTCAGAACAGCTGCTATGTTATTATTATTATTATTATTTTATAATAAAAAGTATGTTCATGCACACACACACACAAGTACATACACAAATATATAATTTATAAAACGGTGTGCCATGCAACTAATAACACGACGACAATTCCGCACAAAATATGCCATCTGTGTATGATAACTGTGTGTGTGTTTCATTGAATCGTCAAAAGTAATCATTGATCCAAAAAAAGGATGACGTTAAATTGAAATGAAATTTAAATTTAAGACCTCTTCCAAATCCATTAACGGTCATTTTAAGACCCATGATCCTGAAATCTGATCCAAACTCTCTCAGGATTACGATTTTTCAGTACAACATACGTACAAACACGTACAACACACACACACCCATAGAGAATCGTGTCAGTGTTATAAACACACAACTACATTAACAACAAAAATTGTATAATAAAATAAAATGAGAGCATAACGTTTCAAGGTATTTGTGTGTGAGCAAAAAAAAATTTTATATAGTAAATTTCGACGACATTTGTTTTGTTGTTGGTAAGCAAAGCTCAGTTGTTGTGTTTCTTTCGTAGGGTGATAGTCTATATTGCACACACTCAACAATAATTATTGTTGTGCATTTAACATGAAAATAAAATAAAACTATAAAAAAAATAATATTAAATTAACCCTCAACTAAAACAATTATTAATATAAAAATAATATAAATAAATAAAAAAATTAGAACAAATAAAACAAAAGGTAAAAATATTGAAATTTAAAATTTTTAAAATTAAGTGAGAAATTACGTTGAAATTAAATTAAATTGAGTTCAAATAAAAAATTATTAAATGAAAAAGCCTAACATGAAATAAAATAAATTAAAAATAATTAATGTTGATCGAAATTCGTCGAGACAATGGTGATAATTTTTATTGCACACGCACACACAAAATAACGTCTTATTATCTCATCCTCTTTTAAGTTAAAGTTGAATGGAAATTTAAGGATACAACAAAAAAAAATGAAAATCTACATACTATTAAATGTAAAGTAAAATAAAAAGCGAATAATAATAAAAATAAAATAAAAATATTGTTAACGATGATGACGACGAGCAACGAGGAAGAAACAAAAAAAAAAATTGCCAAGTGAAAAACTAATTTAAACTTTTTCTTTTCGCGCCGTATTTTTTTCCTTGAATTTTTTTTATACACACTTACAAAGAACTTACAACATTGATATACTTTTCTTTTAAAAATAAAAAAAAAATTCTTTCTTTTTATTTTATTATAATAAAAATAATAATAATAATAATCTATAGACACAAACTTGCATCCAATTCCTTTGTCTTTCTATAATTTTTTTGTATTGTGTGTTAAAAATAAAAATAAAATTTAAATTATTAGTATTATAAAGAAATTTATACATTTCATATTAAATTTTTTTTTGTAGTTAACCGTTTTTTCTTGTAATAAAATTCATGATGAATCGGAAAAATTTTATTTAACATTGGACTGATCTTGCATGAAATTGATATGAAAGGTATCTATTGAAATGTCGTTTAAATTTTGATATGGAAAATCACGATGATGATGAGGTTTGATATGGAAAATGAGCGGTTTTGGATGTGAAATTGACTCTCAATGGGTTATTTTGACTTTGATTCATTGAAAAGTTGATTTCTGTCGAGCTTTGGGAAGGTAAATCAGGAAATTTTCGAAAATGTGTCTTTTAAGGATGTAATTTTTGGATCAGCATCTAGTTTTTGTTCAAGATTACATGTATTAAATGTAGGTTCGTGGAACCGCTTGCCGTTTGTAACCACCTATCGTGTATTTTATGAAATTTTTACTTAAATTAACAGGTTTTTTTATAATTTAACTATTGAAATCAGTTCTCTTAAGGAATTGAGCTGTAATTTAAATGTACAAAAAAATGGAAATTTTTAGAGGCCATGAGATTTTCCACATAATAAAATGAACGATAGGTGTTCTTAAGTTAACGATAGCCGGTAACTCGACCCTATGTTTTTTTGTTTTGATATAAAATTAAGGACATTTAAAGTCATAGTTAAATCTGATAATGGTTTATTAAAATATGATGATAGAAAAACATAACAATCAGGAATTGTGCTAAAAAAACAGTTTTTCTTGCTTGAGAGAAAGAGAGAGAGCGGTTTCGAGGTTTTTTCAACCAAGTGTGGATTTTTATGATATTTTTTACATGAAAATGACCAGATTTGGCTGATTTTTTAATCCTAATTCATTGAAATAAGTCTTTTAGATGAAAATAAAAATAAATAATTTGAAACGTAATACTGAGTGATTCGCACAAGCGCATTTACGCTATTATTTGAAAATGTCCCGCATTGCGTGATGGGACACTCTGCGAATTCTGTCTTTTAGATCGCATTTTCAGACCGTTTCTTGAATTAAAATTTAGCGCGTTTCTTGTCGATTTTGAAAAAATGCTAGTATTGTGATCACTTGCGTACTCTAACGTGTATAGCATTGCGAGAGGTTTGCGGGACGTTTTTACTTGCAATGTAACGAAAAAACTCATTTTTAACAGTAATCATCTCAATTAAGAGAAAATTTTCATTCTAAGACATTTAAAAGTATTTTTGCAATACAAAAAAGATTAAATTTAATCAGACACCCCCTCAAAATGTCCTCAAAAGCGCATTTTAGTCCAAAAACACCAGAAAAGTGATTAAAATTCTATTTCAACTTCAATGAAATAAAATGAAATTTCGAACAAAACTGAATATGGCTCTCATTTCAACTGAATAGAAACTTTTTACTTTTAATATAATCCTTCTGATACAAAAAATTAAAAAGTAAAAATAAAAAGTTACAAGAAAATGAATGGAAATGAAAAAAAAAATTATTATTATGAAAAAGCGAAAAGAAAACCCCTTTTGTTTATTTTCTTTCTTTTGTCTTTTCTCTTTCTATACATAGAGAATTTTTTTTTTTATTTAAAATTCATATAAATTTTTCCTTTTTATTTTCATATACCTACAAAAAATGTGTATATTTTTCTTCTATTTTATGCAAGCAAATGACTTGTGCTTGTGTATCACAATTGTTTTCCTATTCAATTTCTATATGCTAGAACAGATTCTTTTCTTATTATTCATATCCTATATTTTATTTTTTGCTTTTTGAAATGTAAAAGTTAAAATGAGAGAAAAAAAAATTTTTTATATAATACAAAAGTCCTTTTTATGACTATTTTATTGTTTTATTCAAGGAAATTCATTTTGCTTTTTAACTTAAAAATTAAAACATTAAAATTGAAAGAAAAAAAAACTATTGAGTTAAAAATTAGTCGTTAAAATGATCGCATCATCGCATGATATGAAATTTTTTGTCATGTGACTGTGATTTTTAAGTGACATTTCTGGATGTGACTTGTACGTGGCTTCGATTCACTCAGGTCAGAGTTTTGGGTTTCAGTGTCATGTCAGTCTATTTTTAGGCTCATTACTTAAATTTTACTGAAATTTAAGGCAATCTCAATAGAAATTGAAGATTAAATTGAAATTTCGGAGAATTTTCTGGCAAATTTTCGAAAAAATATCTGGATTTGTGCATTTTCTCAGGGCCTTAGAACAAAATTTTGTTTAAATTTCAAATTTTTTATGGAAATCGTTCAAAAACGAGCCTTGAGATCTGATTTTCTTTGAGAAAATCCATTTTTTTTGTATTGAAAGTGCAATTTATTGTCCAAATAACCTCAAATTTCGATTAACATCCATCTATTGACCATGATTCAAATAAAAACATTTCAATCCATTCAAATCTCAATTCAACACCTTCTGAATTCAGCTTTCCCTCGTTTTAATTTCCTCAAAAAAAATCTCAATTATAAAAAGGATACACTGCATGTCATTAAAAAAAATAAAATAAAAAATGAACTTACCTAATAAAATTATAAAATTAAAAAAAAAATCTAAAATCTAATTTCATGACTCATCCAATTTATTTTATTTTATTTTTCATTTTATATTCCAAATTTTTTTTCCTGTGTGTCTTTTCTCTTATTATAAGCGTAAGCGTACACTATAAATTTAATAATATAATATAATATTTTACTACATATTTTTATGTCAGTATATACGCACATTTGTTAATTTTTATATTGTATTCTATGAAAAGCAACAATATTTTATTATTGTATATTAGGCAAAAAAATCAATAAAATATTTAAAAAAAAAATAACAGAAAAATGAATTCTACGCATTTTATTAAAGCATAGCATTAGAAAAAGGAAAAGAGATTATAAAAAATGAATGAAATTGATCAAAATAAAATGAAACCAAAAAAAAAAATAAGAAATAAATCAGTCGCATTGAGTCCTTTTCATGTAATTTAATTTACTATCATCATTCATGAGAGAAAACGTGAATGAAAGTACACATTCATAGAATTCACAAAATATAAATAGAAACAATATACAACGCGACCACCAAGACAACCACTTACTACAAAAAACATGTAAAAATAATACAAAAAAATCAGTTTTACGATGAAGATGATGATGATAATAATTTTGCATGTACATTTCACAGGTACACACACAAAAACCTGATTAAATTAAGAACGATTTTAAATTGAATGGAAAATTTTTAAATCATCGATTGATTTTTTTGAAAATTATTTCAATAAGGTTTTCATCTAACTCAAAAAAAGTTTTAAATGAAATGAAATTGAAATTGAAATGAAAGGAATCGAAAAATAAAAACAAATAAAATATAAGAAGCAATAAAAACAGTAATATGTAAACAAGCTACTTGTTTACACGCTTCATTGTGCTTCGTTTTTATTATGTTAAGTTTTCTTTGTATTTCATGTACATTGTACACACGCACACACACATATGCAATGTATGGAAACAATGCGCGCGCATTAAATTTCTCTCTCAATTTTCAATTCAATTCAATGTTTGAAATTTTCCGGCTTTTTCTGAATCATAAACAAAACAACATTAAAACGATTGTTATCCATATAAACAGAGAATTTTTCATTGCATTTGTGTGTGTATGTGTGTGTGTGTGCATTTCAATGTATGTGTGTTGGAATAAAATTGAAATTGAGAGACATTGAAACACGAAGTCCACCATTCGTTAAGCATTTTCCGATATACCGAGCAATTTTCCTGCTTTTACTCTTATTATTATTATTATTATTTTTTTTATTTATAGTTTGTATGTGTTGTGTATCAATGTTGTAATAATGAGATAAATATGATGTTGATGATGACGATTCTTTATGTTGTGTCGTTCATGTTCATGTTCCTTGTTGATTATGTGTAAGGAAATCTTTCGTTTGACTTTTCATTATTATACATTTTTTTTTTAATAATGTGTTTAAAGTGATACTTCAAATGTACGTTTAAGTGAGTCACACACATTTCATTTTTTTACATTCCAGATTTTCTTTCCTTTCTTAGAGAGTATAGTTGAATGTGACTCTCATTACCTGATTTTTCTTTTTTCCTGTTGTGTAAGAGATTAATTTTTGCATTGAATGTGATTTTCTTTAGAAATAAGGGAAATGTGCATTTCATGATATGATACAATGATTATGATAATGAAGCTGAAATGGGAAATTTTGTGAATTAAGTGATTCAGAAAAGCGTATTTTAGTCTAAACTGGAATTGATCGATAGATGGCGCTGTTATGCTACGAATTGAACGAATTGACTTCGTTTCAGACGTTTTTCATTTAAATGGAGATTCATTTTAAAAAAAAAATTGCCTTTCAGCATCTTCATTGACCTCTAACGACCCTGAGCTAGATTCGATTTTGTAATTTTGATTGCTAACTGGGAAAATTTTAACGGTTTTTGATGATTTTTGACACATCGAGTGCTCAAAACCTGAACTAAATCGCAAAATCTCAAATAATTTGCTTTTAAATTCTCTTGATTGTCTTTCATTGAATCCTTGAACTGTCAAACACACAGAAGGTCACGTCAAACAGATGAGAAATCCTTAAAAAATGTCAAATTTCATCGAAACGTCAAATAAACGTCAAAATTTTGACATTTGTAATTGAATCCAATCTCAAAAGGATTTCCGATCTATTTCACGTAATTTTTCTATGTATTTGACATTCCTTGTCATCCTCATAATAATAAATTTACTTTCAGAGTCCACCTATCAACAAAACGGTCTCAAAATCGCATTAATTTCATACAAAATCCATGAAAATCGCGTTATACAGAAATTTTCCATGTCATATAACATGCTTTTTGTTCTTAAGCTCTTCATTTTGCAAAAAAAAGAAAGATTTATAATCACACTCCAATATTTCACTACGTTTCCTTTCATATCACTGTAATATGAATGTAAAACTTAACGTAAACGTTAATATAAGAGTAAAAAAATTATTATTAACATAAAAGTGAGATAAAATTGATTTTTTCATGACTCAGCAAGTGGATTTTATTCTTATTAATGCTTTATTTTAAAATAAATCGATGGAAAGTCATAGGAAAAAAGGAAAGAAAATGAAATTATGAATAAGGATAATTTTTGAGTCACTCACCTTACATGTACAATTTTTACATATACACTCATTGAAACGTAGATAAAAATGGATTTTTAATCGGAAAATTGAAATTTTTTCTCATTATGAGAAAAGTTCAGTTTTAAAATTAAAAATTTCTCATTTCAATTTTTTTTCTTTTTACTTAAATTTTTCATTTTATTCATTTCAATTTAACCGTACAATGAAAGTAAAACAGAAATCTTATAACCTTATGAACTTATTATGAAGATATGAAAAAAGACAGAGTTTTTTTCATTCTTTTTGTGTGTGACTCTGTGTGTGTGTGTATGTGTGTGTGTGTTGTTTATCGTACTTTTTTTTATTTGATGTATAAAATTGCGCTGAGAATTGACTTTTTTTTCCTTATAATTTGAATTTTTATAACATCAACTATAATATTTTTTTTTGTATGTGTGTTATGAGAAATGAGAAAATAAACGAAAATTTTTTGACAATGCAAAATTGAAAGAAACTAGATTGAAATGTTACATACACACACACACATGCAGACTTGATTGTAGAATAGAGGAACAATATAATGAAAATAATATTCAAATCATGCATAAGAAAACGTTCAAGTTGTTGTCATATTGTTCAATGTTTTCAAATATGGATAAAAATATAACAAGAAGAAAAAAAAAGGATGAAAAGAAAATTGAAGTTGAAAAACTCTTTTTTTTTACTATAAAAATAACGTTGATCCTTATACACAAAGAAGAGTCACACACACACATACACATAAATAATAATAACCAAATATAGTGTTTAAAGAACTGTGAATATAACAGCGAAAAAAAATAATAATAATGTACGCACATGATATGAGATGAACAAGAAAAAAATTATGTATTTTTTTGTATATCAAAATACCTGGTTGTTTTTTTTTTCATATTTGAATAAATTTATAAAAAAAAATAATACAAAAAATTGAACGATTGCAAAAAAAATTGTAATATAAGAAAGTAAATTGTCAACTGTGTTGTTTGTGGAGCTCATCTTCATACAAATATTATCATCACATTGTTTTATCTGAAAATATTGAATCAAGTTATATCACTTATTAGACACGGATAGGGGCATGGAATGTAATTGAAGTGAAAAGCCTTAAACAGACCGAGTTGCATTAAAAAAAGTGTCTCAATGTGCTCAGTTTCCTTATGACAGTCGCTGAGTATCATCAATTTCGGTATTTTCCCTTGAAACGTGTTCCTGCCTACCAAAAAAATACAATTTAACTAAATCTTGTTAGTTTTCAGGTACATGAAGCATTTAAAGTACGAGTTCATACCAAAAAATGTACGCTTTCAAGACCGATTTGCTTTCCATTTAACATGGAATCATCTGAATTGAGTCATAATTTGCCTTCAATTCATCGAAACGTGTCTCAGTCCAAGCAATCACGTGTCGTGTATGAAAAATGTCTTATACTTTCATTACCCTTGTTATTTTTATAAATTTCAATATTTGTTTTTTTATTTTTAAAATAAAATCATTTTACTATGAACTTACACAAGGATATGTCAAAATTGAAATGCAAAGAACTGAAAGAGAAGAAAAAATCATGTATGAACAATTTTACGTGATATTCGATGATTATTATTATGATGAGAAAAAAAATGAAAAAAAATATGAACGATGAAATTTGATGGCAAAATAAAAAAAATAAAATAAAATACAAAAAAAATTGTTACATCAAAAATATTATTATTATTTATAGTTTATATACAAGTTATATCGAAAAAAATTTATCATCAGGGGCAAATAAATTCAAAAGATTTTTATTATTATTATTTTATTACAATTCATATGCATGCACGTGGATGTATGTAAATGTGTATGTAAGTAAAAAAATTTGAATATGAGAATTAAAGGATTCACGCAAGGAAGATGAAGTAATCACATCAATTGTCAATTTAATTTTCACGAATCTCTAGGCTATAATTTTTGTCACAATTTTATGAATTTATTTCATCATTACTTTTATTGTGTGTGTGTGATTGTGGAAATTACATTACAAAATTTAGCACGAGTATGTTAAAGATTAAATTAATTTCAGGATTTAAATTAAATTTATGTTGCGAAATCGCTTGGTAATCAATTTTCTCAAGTCAATGTGAGTTAACCTGGAAAAGAGGAATGAAAATATTGATGTGAGCAGATCAGGCCGTATTATTTTGTATAGAAATAAAAAATTTACTTTGAATAAAATGCCTTAAAAGATTTAAAAACCGTCACCTCACAATTTTAAAAAACTTAAATTTTTAAAAAACACTCACAGTTTTCAAAAAACATCAAAAAACTTTCTTAATTTTCAAAAAAACTCTTACAATTTTCAAAAAACTCTCACATTTTTTAAAACTTCAAAAAAACTCTCACAATTTTCAAAAAACCTCTTAAAACTTTCACATTTTTTAAAAAACCTCAAAAAAACCCTCACAATCTTCAAAAAACCTCAAAAAACTCGCACATTTTTTAAAAAACCTCAAAAAAACTCTCACAATTTTCAAAAAACCGCTAAAATTTTCACATTCTTTGAAAAACCTCAAAAAACTCTCACATTTTTTAAAAAACCTCAAAAAAACTCTCACAATCTTCAAAAAACCTCAAAAAAATTAAATGAATTGGCGTGCTATTGAAAAGGACGAAGGAGATAAATTGTAATGAAAATATTTTAATGACTCATTTACTAACGAGGCTTTTCCCATTTATGAACTCAATTCAATTCAATCAAAATTTTACATGACTCACTTTTTTTCATATGCCTTTAAAATAAATAGAAACAAATAAAAGCTGTTTCAATGAAAATAAAATCATTTGATTACAATCTTCGCTCCATATCACAACTGTTCAATATTTTTAATAATCTTAAAATTTCAATTTCTTTTTACTTTCAGATGCCGATTTAATCGTAAAAATTTAGTAAAAAAAACGAATAAATTATTGAAACAAAAACCAAAGTTTATATTCTTAGTTGTAAAATTATTATTTTTTATTTAATTTAATTAATTTATTTAATTTAATATATTTAAGTAACTTATTTATTTATTTAAATTATTCAACGTTTGTGTTTGCATTATTTAACTTATTTATTATCATTATTATTAATTTAAATTTAACCAATCAATCAATTTCCTTATTTAAAAAAAAAAATAACCAAAATCGTACATAAAATTTAAAATAAAATTAAAACACAACAACTTCAAATAAAAAACGTAACTAAAATTGAAAAATAAGAGTTCAAAATAAAAAGTACAAAAGTAAAATACAAAGAAATAAAATTAAAAAAAATCCCAGGAAAATACGAGAACTTTTTTATGTAAACTACACACCAAACACCGTACAAATTTAAATTTTAAAGTTTAACGTAGAAGAAAAAGGAAAATCATTGCCATCAAAAATTAAAAAGTTTGTTTGCACAAAAATTGAAACACTCAGCATAAAATTACAAATTAAATTAAAATTAAAACTAAAGTGTCCGTGAAAAAAGTACAAAATTTTAACAGAATAAAAGTTTAACAATAATAAATACAAAGTACAAAAAAAAATTAAATTAAATCAGTGTTGAATAAATTTTTACAAAAAAAAAAATATTAATATAAAAAATAGTTACCTGGATAAAACCAAATTATTTAAAGATATTTAGAAATATAAAAGACTACCTCAAAATTTAAAAAATTTCCTTTTTTGAGACATATTTACATAAAATTACATGATGAAAATAATTATGAAATATAATGAGTGTATCAGCTACAGAAGAGTCTAGTGACCACAGTTTACCAAGTTTTTCAACATTTGCTAGCGAACTGGAGCCACCAGTCAGCTGGGGCTACTACGATCATCCGGATCGAATAAATACAGATGTAAACAATACATCACAATCCCAAAATAGTTTAACACGTCCTTGGGAAATGGATACCAAGGATGGTCGGGGCTTTGAGCCCTATCCAAAGCTACCATCCTTCCAAAGTCAATTTCAACCGTTTTCCGATCCATCACTTGTGCCAGACCCGATGCCGGCACAACCCATGCCTGTACCAGTATCACCGAGTTCAGCATCACCGGTCAGTAGTGGCCCGCTAACACAATTAACACAACTTACACCATCACCCCTTACAACAATTCAAACTGGTGGTTTTACACATACCTTGACTGGGTAAGTTTTACATTGAATTTCAATTCAAATTCAAATTTTACATTCAAAAAAATTTTACAGGGTATCCTCATTTCAACCATTACAACGCACTTATCCTCTTGTGCCTGCCCCAATTCAAGCACGTGACATTCCCACAATTCAATCACAATACCTCGAAGAACGTCACATCCAATTATATCAGCCAATCACCACTTTCAGCCAACCTGGTGTTGTAACGGTCCTCAAAAACGAGCCCGCCAATTTCGAATTGAATCTCAAAAACGGTTTCAATCACTTTCAAAATTCAATGTCCCATCAAATGACCCAACTCGATAACAATGGTTACTGTCATCAAACGCCTGCAACTACAACCCACCATCAAATGAATGGTGGTCTTGATATTTCACACAATACAAATAAAATGGTAAATAATGGTGGTGGTACTACAATGAAAATTGTCGATACACCGACCGTTGTGCCAACGCAACAACGCAAAAAGGAACGTCGAAAAATGCGTGCTGCCTCCCTGGAATCCAGTAATGCCGATTCGGAGAGTGCAATGGATACGGGCAATGAAAGTAATCACCCCGGGCAAGTTGCGGCAGTTTCTAGCACGGCAAATTTCAAGAGTCCAATGCATAATATGAGTATGAGTGAGGATGGAAATATGGAGAATGGAGAAAAACAGGTAAGTGCTGGGTTTTTTTATGGGATGCGTGGGTTTTTACTTGTAGCTCCAATCAATGAAAACACAATAGCTTTATCAATTGTTACAGACAAAGAAGAAGCGTAAGCGGTGTGGTGAATGCATTGGATGTCAACGCAAGGATAATTGTGGTGATTGTGCACCGTGTCGCAATGACAAAAGTCATCAAATTTGTAAACAGAGACGTTGTGAAAAATTAACGGAGAAAAAAGTGAGTACAAAAACTTTAATTACATTTTAATCACAATCATAGAAACTCCTCACTGTGCATAGAAAAAGAGAGAAATTTAAAAATGGCGGTTTTTCGATCACAGAAAAATGATTAAAATTGAACAGATGCGTGTAAAATGAAACATTTTTTTCATCATCGTCTATTTTTTGTGTTGTGTAATTTCAATTCAAAAGGAAACAAAAAATAAAATAATCTAATTTAAATCTCAAATCCTGTAATAAATTTAAGATCATCATCATTTAAGAAAAGTATCAAAAGATGTGACGATTAAATTTAAGGAATTGACAGACACAAAAAATATCGCACACTCAGTTTAAGGACATAATTTGAATGAAAACATGAATACAAAAAAAGGACTCAATCATAATAATAAGACAAATTACATAAATTTTTTTTTATAATATTATTTAGTTTCAATTTTATTATTATTTTGATATAAAATTCACGTACACACACATATACACGTGTACAGCTCTGTACGTGTAGATACGCTACACAAATTGAAATTAAATTTCAAGTGAGAAACCCCGACAGATGTGCACAACTGAAAAAACAGCTTACCAAAAGCAATGTCCGTAACAAATTGAAGTCGATATTAAAATAAAAATAATAATAATGAAACTAGTTTTGAACACAGTAAAAGTCTTGTATATTCACATTTTATGATATTCTTTCAAAAAAAATAACAAGGTAAATGAAATGGAAGAAAATGTACATTCATCGTACAAATTTCGTGGTATATACACAAAAAAAAAATAATAATAATAAAAATATTGAACAATTTTTTTGTTATTTCTTACAATATGTACAAATAATGATATAAAAATTGGATAAAATGCGAGAACAATTGAATTGAATTCTATTTTTGCGCCACAACAGCCATTGTTTGTCTTACGTTTCAATTGAAAGGATCTTTCTTGGCATGGCAGACATTGAAATGTGTGGGAAATCGATTCTATTTTTGGTATTTTAACGCCATTTACTTTAAAAAAAATTAATCCAAAGTAAATTCAAAGAACTAGGAAATAAAAATTTATAATCGGAAGTACTTATTACGATTATCATTTTTATCATAAGAGAGATGCGCTGTCTCTTTTTCATAAAATCAAATCATATATGATTAAAATAAGTCCAAGTCATAAATGAAATTTACTTTAATTTATCTCATAAAAAAAAATAAAAATAAATTCTCTATGCCTTTTTTCATTTCATTTCATAGCATTTCATGACATTTCATACACAAATCGTAAATTGTAATGATGAAAAAAAAAATTATTTAATAAAAAAAAAGTCATATTTAACTTACAAAACAATTCAAATAATTCAAATGATTGAATGAAATTGTTTTAATACAAATAATATTACGTTGACAAGTACATTGATGATGATGATCATCATTATATTTTTGCTTGTTAGAGTTTTTATTAGAACGCGTATGAAAATCAAAACATATGTTCCAATTTTTATTTTTTATGTTTTTGTTTAGTGAGTGAAATGAAATTTGTGTGTTTTGAAGTAATAAATTTTGACTAATATAAGATTTTTATTCGGAAAAATGATGTGATTTTTTGCTATGAGCAATTTACTTGGATGATTCAAATACAATACTCAAAGAATTGGATTTAAAAGTTTCTGATTTTGAATGAAATTGAAAAATGATGCCTTTTATCACTGGTTTTCCGTTGAATGAGGCATCAGTCCAGTAGGAAATCAAAATTTTTGGTAGCCATTCAAATCTCTCACGTGATAACTTTTGGTAGCCACTCGAAATATCTCACCTGATAACTTTAAGTAGCCCTTCAGAATCTTTCATGTGATAACTTTTGGTAGCCGCTCGAAATATCTCACCTGATAACTTTTGGTAGCCATTCGATATCTCTCACCTGACAACTTTTGGTAGCCCTTCAGAATCTTTCATGCGATAACTTTTGGTAGCCGCTCGAAATATCTCACCTGATAACTTTTGATAGCCGCTCGAAATATCTCACCTGATAACTTTTGATAGCCGCTCGAAATATCTCACCTGATAACTTTTGATAGCCGCTCGAAATATCTCACCTGATAACTTTGGGTAGCCGTTCAAATCACTCATGTGATTCCTGAGTCCTTTGATCTCTGTACTAGCTAAATCAATTCTTGGTTATTTAAAGAATCAGACTCAAGCCCCAAGCTTTCTCCTTGTTCGTTAAGATCTGTTCATCCTTTATATATTACATTAGATTCGACAAAATTCTATCAAAATTCAAATTCACATAATCAAATAGAAATTAAATTTACATAAAATTCGCTCATTGTATTAAAAAAAATGTGTGCAATGTAATAAGACCTCATTATTTAATTTTAATTTCAATATTTTTTTTTTGCAATAGAAGTCTTACAATCGAGTATCACCTACAAAAATTTACCGGATATTACAAAATTGTTCCTTTTTTTAAAAAAAATATCCATGATTATTTTACTTTATAACTACAAATTATCCGTTTTCATTCACACATTATACGTGTAATTTTCATTTTTTGCAAGAGGTGATATTTTATATTCATACTTCCGTTGTCGCCATACATTTTAAATATAAATATTTTGCAAGTACAAGAAAGTAAATTTATTTACTATCATGGTATCATTGTATCATTGAATCATTTAATGTGTTAATTTTAAATTTTTATTATATTTATTGTTATTTAAATTACATTGAGCTGACTGTGAGAGGAAGGAAGAGGAAGAATTGTGTTACAAGTTTCATTGAAATTCATCCAAAAATCTTCTTACTCCGATAAATTTCGATTAAAATCAATTCAATTCAAGAGCAAACATTAACAAAATTTGCACATACACACACTTAACGCACTTTCATAACACCAGGAGACATAAAACAGACAAAAAAAAATTTTGAATTGAAGCACAGCTGTTTTTACACACACATTTTTTTTTTAAATGTTATTACTTCTTTCAATTTAATCTATTTGTTGTAAATTTTTTTGTACATTCACTCTATGTGTTTGCATTAGAAACTGATAGGGCAGGTGAGACATAACTTTATTAAAGTTGATATTTATTTTTAACAAAATTGATAAAAATTTGCTATGAGTATAAAAAAAGCAGTAAAATATTGTATTTATTTATTTATTTATGATAAAGCACCTAAATAATTTTACTTCTAATTCAAAGAGATTATAAAAGTGTGCCTGGTGTCTGTTTATTTCACTTCTGTTTCTTGAATGTGCACAAGCTGCCAAAAAAAAACATAAAAAAATAAAAAAAGCGCAAAAATTGAAGAAAAATTTAATTTATTGTATTTATTAATACGATGTGACATTTGGATTTATGGCATGGATTGTATTTTTTTATATTCCATGAAATTGAACACGAACATCGTAGAACGATGACATATTACGGTTAAATTCCAAAAAGAAGATTAAATTTGCTTTTTTCAATTTTTTCCTTGAAAAAGAATGAAACAGATCACATTTAAATTTATTGATTTTCTTTTAACTTAAATTAATACAAGTCAAAAAAAAACTTTTTTTTTTGTTTTGTTTTAAGTTAAATATTGATTCAGGTATTTCCTGTTAAAGAAGAAAAACAAGCACTTTAAGTGATTCAAATGAATATTCACAAAGTCTATTAACCCCAAATATTACATCGATTAGTGCGCTATTCAAAGAATTTGATCCTTTATTATTATTTTTTTTTATGTTTTTTATGTTCATTGTAAAGGTTCATTGTTTAATCAATCAAAAAAATTAAAACAAATAAAATTAAATGTGTGTTTTTTTCCCATATCCATGTAAAATTAATTGAAATGAAGCTTCATGAAAAGCAAAACAAATAAGTCTTTGTCTCTAATTTTAGTTTAAAAAATTTAATTCTAAGGTTTTTATGTTAAATTTCATTGAAAAAAAATAAAAATAAAAAATCCAGGACAATTTTAATTATTAATTTAAAAAGAAAAAAAAAATTAAATAAAACCGTTACATTTCGATCGTTAACATGCTTGATGGGAAATGTAAATAAAAATAATAACAACTTTTATGTTTCTTCCGTTTCTTCTCTTATTTTTTATATTTTTTTTCGTCCTGGATCACAGATGTTAGATGATGATGATGAAAAGGCACGTATAATAACGATCGATATGTTCTTAAATGTTCATAGAGCGAAAAAAAATAAATAATAATTAATATTTCATTTAAATTTATCGAATAGACGAGAAGAGAAACATTTTTTTTTTAATTACGTTCCAAGAAAATTTCTAGGAAATATGTAAATTGGACAAGAATTTGTCGATTTATTTGGAAATAGTTTAAATTTTTTTGTTAATTTTGTGATGTGACGGTTTAATTGAATAGGCATTGAGATCTGAAGTTATCAACGACCTTATTAGGCTTGGGCTTGAGCAGTGGTTTTTTGGCCACACGGGCAATCTGGCAAATGCCAGAAAGGCCGCAGTCGATTGTCTTTCTAAAGTTAAGTTTAGCGAAAATTTTGAATAAAGTCATACAGAATGCCAGGGCCGTTAATAATTTTAAATCCGCCCCTTGGCTGGGGGGGGGGCAGACTTTGTGGACCCTCCTCGTAAAGTTCCATAGGTCATGAACGACTTACCCTGTCTATTTTCCTTTTTCCTGTTCATCAGCTTTTTCCCCTTTTTTAAATCATATTTTCAGTGCTGAGCGCCATCTGGTGGGTCCAAATGAAAAATCCCGATACGAAAATGTGATTTACACGGAGAAAAAAATTGAAGAACAGGAAAAAGAGAAATCGTCGGAGTAAAAGTCGTTTATGACCGGGGAAGCGTGTCAGGGAGAGCCTAAAACCTCTTCCCAAGGTTGGCAAAATCGTTGATAACTTCAGGCTGGTGTGAAATCTCATAACAAATTCAAAGAACCTGAAAATTATAAATAAATAAAATACCGTTAATTACAAAAAATCGATTTCATTTTCTGTATTTTTCTTTTCATTTTAATTTCCAAATTTAATTTTGCACGAAAAATAATAATAAAAAAAAAAAAAATCTAATTTAAATATTATTTAATTTTTCTTCTTCGTATATTAATATCCTTTTTAATTTAATATCAATTCCATTCCATCCACATATTCTCAATTTGATTTGAATACACCATTTTTACAAATTATTCACACACACACACACACACAATTCCATTTTAACATATCACACATTTTCCAAATAAGTTCACTTACATACAACGACGAAATAATATAACAAAAAAAAATTTAATCTAACTTTTAAATTATTTAATTGCCTACTAAATTTTTATTTGCTGTACTTGTGTCGTTGCTCGTTCACTTTTATATAATTTTTGAGCATTAACACACACTTACATGCATACAGAGACTCGTACAAACCAGGACAAGGTTCTTTAATTTTCATTTTCTGTATGTATGTTTTTTTATTATTATTTTAATATTATTATTAAAATATACGGACATAATACGTGCTTTTTCACGGCAACATAGTTAGTGTATTTCCACACTTAAAAATGCGTAATAATATCATTTTTATTGAAGAGTCAGCAAGCGATGTGTACTGTGTGTGTGTGTAGTTAAATAATATTATATTATAATAATAATAATAATAACAATAATAAAATATATCAGTAAAGTAACAGTGTGCAATAGCAAAAAATATAAAAAAAATAAAATGAAACAGAATTTTTTTTATTATTAATTCGGAAAAGTGTGTGTGTGTGCGTATCCTTGCTTGTTAGTGATAAATATTTTTTGGTATATGCATACACAGTCATACACACACACAGATGTGTATACATAGATTTTTTTTTATAATTAGATTTCTCTCTAATTTATTGTATTTATCGTTGTCGTATCGTTGTTTCCATTTTATAGTATTGCTTCTAAATTTAAGAAGGAAAAATTAATGACGTGGAATGAGAAAATATTTGTGTGTTTTTTTTCGATGCCTGTGTGTTTGTGTATGTGTATGCAAACAGAAAGCATTTAAAAATGTCTTTCATAATTATGGCAATAGCAGCAACTAACAAACAAAAATTTATATTTAAAAGTAAAAAAAAATCACTGAATATATTTTGGTTGCTCATTACACTGTTAAAGTTTACAGTGATCGTATGAGGACTAGAGGTTATGAAATTTGATATGAGGATCGTTTTTGATATGGAATTTTGTTTATAATCTTTTCTTATGAAATTTCAATGAATCATGTCATCGTTAAATGACTTGGAAAACTTAAAGCGATTTTAGGCCCTATGAACTTCGTTACGTCTTTTTGACTATGAACAATGTACCCCAGCGCCATCTAGTAACGCCAAAACTACGATGCATGAATTTTAATCAAAGTTTACCTGAATTTTAGAGTCATTTCAATACCATAAAAGTATTCCAGATTCGTCCTGGTCATAATTTCAAAAGAAAGTCAAGGAAAGGAAGAAAACCCTTTAAACAGCGCCATCTAGTGAATTCCTTCCGTGAACGCATGCCTTTATTTCTACTATCATTTTAATGAATTTTTCCATCAGCTTGATTCATCTTTACCTTAAATCGTTTAAATTGAATCGAGTGCCTGAATTTAAACTTAAAACTACTCATTTCAATGTAAAACTAAAGAAAATTGTTGCTAGCGCCATCTCTTGTATTGTATCGTTAATTGTGACGTTCAGTTTTCAATGAAATCTCAAGGCCTTTGGTATGAGTTTCAAAATCCTCAATTTGATTGATGTCATAAATTTCGTTACGACAAAATCCTGCAAGCTTTAAAAATATATCAAAAAACGCCCAAAACGCTAGAAAAAGCCATCTCTTGGCTCTGAATAAAAACTCATGTAATTTTGACTTACATATAACAACATTTTCATTGATTTTATGATTTACTTTCAATTTATTCGGAAAAATCTTGAGTTACAAATCCCTTGACTTACAATTTCCTGTTGAAGTGAAGGCCAAATTTGGAGTCATGTTTTTTAAATTTCAAAATTTTCAAAACCGTTGCTTTACATTTCCCGTGAAAATATTTTTATTAGTTGTTCATATTCTTATGAAGAGTTTTTTTTATTTTTATTATTTCATATTATTTTATAGCAATCTTCTTCTTTCTTTCTTTCACTTCAAATTTTTTTATGTTAATACACTGAGACATTCGATATTTAAAGCAAAATTAATATTTTTTAGAATAAAAAAACAGAAGAAATTATATTTTTTTTTTATTATATTTTGTGATTTTCTTGACGCAAATTAACAGTAAGAAGAACGAGGAAAACGAAAGAAAACAGTAAAAAATTATTGATTTTTAAGTAAAGTTTTGCGATAATGAATGTTTGTTGAAGATTGAACTTTTTAATGAAAATTAAAAAAAAAATACACAAAGCGACGTTCAGTGATCATATAACGGCTGAAATTTTTCAAATAAACCAATCGTTAATAAATTTCAGAAAAATTCAAATGAATCAATGAAATTATTTTTTTTATTAACTTATAAAAATATTTTATGAAGCTCTCAAATAAAATTTCATGAATTTCACTAATTTTAATGATGGTAGAACTTATTTCATTAAAATTACTTTCCATTAAAGTTGTATCGAGATTGCACATCAATTATTATTTTATTATTAAATCAATAATTCCATTTAACTTTGCTTTGATGTAAAATCCATACATGTGTTAGATTTAAATTAAAAGCCAAAGTAAGCTGCAATACACAATAATTTATAATAATAATCAACGTCATCATCATCATAATGAACAAATGCATAAATTTAATCATATTAAAATATATCTGTTCGGATTGATGATTAAAAGGAGGATTTTCAATGAATTTCACAATGAATTGTAATACAAAGAATCAACATAAATTTGTGTTTATTTGATTTTCAATTCTAACTGCTCACATTAAATTATAACAAAAATCGATAAATTCTAGAAAAAGAAAATGTTTACAAAAATATTCAACACACACACACACACACATAAATTTTAGAACCGAAAATACAAATAGACTCCTTGTAGTTCCCTGTAGTATGTGATCAAACTTGAACTTTTAATATTATTTTTTTTTTTTATTTTTTTCATAATAACTTGCACACACCACTATTTCATTTTATTTTATAAAATATTATTTTATATCACATTACGTATGTGCTTGATTTTAAATATAAAGTTAAATGTGTGTGTGTGTGTGTGTGTATGAACTTAAATTCATGTACAGCATTGAATTGAATTATATGAGCATAATCATCATAATATCCTGTTTTTATTATTATTATTATTATTATTTTTCATGTTGTTAAAAATACAAAAAAAAATTACTATTGTAGAACTTTGCTCTGCTCTGCTCGAGTTAGAAACGTGATTATTTATTTTGAATCAAATGTTTTAATGTACATATACGTGTATGTGTGTGTATGTACATATCTTTTCTAACTATGTTATGTATTATAAAATTCTGCGAATAGTCAATGTACAATATGAAAAAGTGAAAAATAAAACTAGGGGAGTGTAATTGCATTTTTAGACTCAATCATCTTGTTTCACGTGTGTATTTGTGTGTGTGTGTGTGATCAGAATAAAAAGCAAGTCATATTATATGCGTGTGTGTATAAATGTGAAAGATGCCATATTTTGTTGGTGTAGTCAATTTTGTGTCATCATTGAATAGAATAACAAAAAAAATCAGTTATGATAGTCCATGATATTTTGGATTTTGATTTACTTTGAACGGATTTGACGAGATTTTATCAATTTCATGGGATTTTCCTCTGAAAAATGTCTGGAAGCCATAACTGAGATCCTTGAAATTAGTTTATGAGTTGAATGGAAGCAAATTCTTATGTTTGAATGAAGCGGATTTCAATTCAAAAGACCAGTGTTGCCAAACTCTGAAGTTTTCTCACACTCTCCATGATTTTAAGCCAAGTTTCTTTTTTCAACCTCTAAAAAGATGATAAGGGGTCTTCGAACTTTTTGATCAGAATTGAAATTGATCATTTGTTACCTGAATGACTTTCAATATTCAGATCTCGACGCAGATTTTTGTTTAATATATTTTGTGGCAACACTGTCTTAAGTTCAAATTAAGGCTCAGATATTTTATTTTACTCTTAAATCATGGATTTCATGAAAATCTGAGGATATTCTTCATATAAAGGTCATTGCAAGGATCCTTTGATCATCAAATCTAAAAGTCAAGATGAGTTGTCTTACTTTAAAGATCTGATTGAAATTTATGACTTTATGTTACGTCAATTTCATTGCCCATATGCAATGCAATGAAATCTTTACGTCAACAAAGTTTTTTTAAATTTCAATTCGTGCCTGATGCTTTCGAGGTTTTCAATTCATCACTAAAAGTAAACATTTAAGAAAATATCAAAGAAAAAATTAATGATACTTTCGTTCCATTTTTTTAATTTAAATAGATTGAATTGAAACAAACAGTCTGAAATGTAAATAAAACCATAAGTTCATCAAAACGAGAGAGAAAACATTCATCCAATTATAAAATTTCTTCATCTTCTTCTTTACATTCACCATTAAATGTCCTTACAAGTTTTTCATCCTCCATACTTTTTTTTCCAACTCACATCACATCACGTTCACGCTCGTTTTCAAAAAGATGTAAAGTAAAGATGATGATGAAAAGATGCCTATTTTTATAATAAAAATTGTTTTTAGAAAATCTTACACACACACACACTCACACACATGGTTATGCATCACATCACATTATTCCTTACAACGATGATGTTGATGATGATGATGGTGAAAACGATGAAAACAAAAAAAAATCTAGAAGTGCATATTAGTATTATTTTCAATGTATGTAATTTGTGAGTGCATATGTGTATGAAAAGGATCTACAAACAAAACACACAATAATCTGTAACGAGCGTACATACAGCCATTATTATTATAATTTTATCATACGTGCTTCTATACATTGAAAAAAAGAATATATCGTACCAAGCAGTTTTCCCTCCTGTTTTATTATTATTTTATTTTATTTTACTTTTTTTCTCTCTACTTCTATTTTTATATGTATTTGTGCATCCTATCCTCTGTTTGTGCATACAAAATCCTATTAAATGTATGAAACAATTTTCAAAAAACATTCACTTACACATACACACATATAATATTAGCAAAATTATACTGTGAATTGAAGTTATCTTATGAAAATGCGTAAGTTCGTTCTCTGTTAATATTATTATTATTATTTTATGTTCCGTTCATGGAATAGATGATTAAAATGTTCTCTTTCTATAAATGTGTACAGTAAAGTTTTAAATGAAAAAAAAAGAAAATCGATATTTTGCGTATGTATGTGTGTGTGTAAGAGGTGAGTCATTCAAAAAATATACAGCAATCAATTTAAAAATAAAAAGCGTCATCGTGATTTTGTATAATAAACAATGAATATTTAAAAGTGATATGGAAAAAAACTCCTTTAAATTAAAAGAGCTCATATTTATATTATAAAAATTTCTTACAAGTGATTCTTTGTATGTTGCACAAAAGATTCCATTATGATATTATTAGCAAGTATGTATGTGAAAAGTCAAACAACCTGAACAATCTTTTTGATCTAAGGAGAGTTGAGTGCATTTCAAGAAGTTAATTAGTATGCAATTTCAGATTCTCGGATGCATATACCTATTAAAAGGAAAGGAAAGGAAATTGAAAGGCTCTTAACTTGTGATGTGAGGAAAAATGCTTTCAATGGCATTTTTTGTTATTGTACTGTGCACATGAGAAATTGAATGCTGTGATGCGTTATCAGAAAACTCATAAAAGACTTCAACCTACCTCAATATTTTACATCGTAATCCTTTCATTGATATGATGACTTTAATATGAAGAAAAATGAAATCAATTCACATTTATGGCTTATTTTATCGTGATTTACGTTTCCCTTATCAACTTTTTTAAAGAATTACTTTCGAGGTTTCTCTATCTTGACGCTGTCTCCTTCGAGTTTGCACTTGTAAATTTCTTAGGTCTTGTTAAATGCGATCTGAAGATTCAATCTCTCCATTGTGACCTTTAATGAACTTAGTTCAATTGAATTGAAGCCTTCGTTATTTATTTATTGAAATTTCGTGTTAGTATATCGGTCAGTACCCTCTGCTGTAAAATTAAAAGATTTGAATTAATGATTTAAGACTTACCTCTCACTGTCCATGCTTCACTGTGGTCTTGGCTAGAATTGAGCTCTTAAACTATAATCCTGGTGCAATCGCTTCCATTTCCTTCTCTTCATATCAGGTCATCATAAAACATTGAAATTAGATCAGGATTTATGTTAATGTAACCCTCAATTTCAATGTATCAAAATTCAAGTTCAATATCAAAGACTGTCTTTCAACCAAGACATTGATAACAGGGTGTTATTGTGTAATATACATAATAAAAAGGATCCTAACCCTTATCATCAATTTTACGTAAAAATATATATAAATAATTTCATTCATGAAATTTACTCCAATGTTTTTATATAGTATTTTATTATTATTATTACGCTTTATGTGTATGTGTGTGTACTTTCTTTTTTTGGTTATGTATCCAAGGGCAGACGATGACGGGAGGGTAGTGTTAAGCTAATCAAGGTTACACATTTTGCGTGCGTGTATATAAAACATCCAAAATTTCTTATTTTGTATTTATTTCCCTTAAATGCTTTTTCACAGTGTGTGTGTGTGATGCATATTTAATGTTTATGTACATTTTTATTTTGGGTGTCTATTTTCATTTCTACATTTCATGTATAAAATTTTCCTTTTTCTTTAAATATACCAATACTTAATACTTGCTATTATTTTATTTTATTTTATTATATTGTAGAATAAAATACTCCGACTCCCCTTTTTCATTTGATACAGTATTAAATTTATGTATTCCTTCAGTATAACACACAAAACATCAAAATAAATATTTTGTGCTTTATGTGTGCTTTATTTTTGTTTGTCTGATGTTCTCATGATGAAAATGATGATGATGATTGTCGTCTAGGGAGGGAAAACAAATCTTTCATTGTCTGTTAAAGAATTGTGTCGTCTCTCCTTATAATATTCACATAAAAAGAAGATAAACACTGATAAAGAAGTCCTATGAATAAACATGATTATTATCAAAATGATGTTGATGATACCTTTTTTTTATTATCCTTGTGTATATTTTGTCTACATAAATAAAATAACAGACCCATTTCAGACACAATTCAATACATAAAAAGTATAAGACAAGGGAATCCCCAAATCGCACACGACATCTTTTTCATTGAGTATTTTCATCTTATATATACATATTTTTATGTGAATGAAAGGAATCAACGACCTTAACTTCAAGCAACATCAAACAAAACAAAAAGCTGAAACCCACCCAAAGGCATCAGTGTATGTTATATTATATAAATATATATTTTTTGGCACATAATCATCATTTTCGGTTAACTTCCTTCTCTTCTCTTCCTCTTCCTTTTTTCTTTCGGTATATTATTATTTTTATTCTTCATGTATATCTTGTGGCTCATTATTATTAATATCATCACTATTATTGTACCGTTTGTTTCATGTCTTGTCTCGTTTATTTTTGTTTTTACTACATAATCATTTATTTTGTCACGATATGAATGTTAGTGTAGGTTAGGTTTGTTTTTCTCTACATTTTCTATTGTTGTAGTAAATATAACAAAAAAAGGACTGTGTGATATGTGATATTTTTGAAAGGAGAATTGTAGTAAAAGCAAAAAAGATATTGGAGAAAAAGAGGATCAACATCAGTCAAGTTCATTGACTGTAATGGAAAGTTAATGTTGTTCTTTTGTTGTGTTGATTCAAGAATTTTACTGGGTGATGTTTGAGATGGGATTTTGAACAATAAATTTTGAATCAATTGTGGTTTTAAGTAATCTGAGGGTCTTAGGTTTGATAGTGGCCACCTTTGGCTTGATTTCAATCCAAATAGAACAGGGTTGAGTTGAAACGTTTCCCATGAACATTTAGTTCGATTAAATTGGTTGATCATTCAATTCAGGTTCAGATCCAGGATCAGAGGCGTGTTTAGTAAGTCTGGGCTTTATAATTCGCATTTTTATGAAGCTACAGTTTAATGATACTATGCAATCATTGAAGCCTTGTACGATTTTGTTTCTGGGCTCATATATAAGTGATATGATAATGCAATGAAACTTACCAGTAAAATACGTCTTCAAAGTAATTTTGTCCTCATTTTCATTTCATTGTGTTCAAATTTTCCTGTTAATTTCGATTCTGTGATAAAAATTTCAAACAATAAAATCATTGGGGACTTTCAATATATCAAAAGTACTTACTCATCTGAATTCCGTTGAAATAGCAGCAACCTGTTACCTTTACACTACCACTTTTTATTGCTTTTGTCATAAATCTCCCATAAGTACTTGACTATTATTATTATTATTGACTACATAAATAGAATTGATGGAATTCCCCTACATAAGCTGAACTGAAAAAAATGTCACACTTCTAAAAAAAAAACTGCTGGTCTAGTGCCTCTATTTATTTTGTTTTGATATAATTGTTTACACTTTTGGTGGAAAATTATGTTACATTTCTTCTATAACTTGTAATGCAAGGGAACTCGTAACTCGTTGTCGTGTCACAATTATTTCACATAGGGGTTCAATTTGCGTTTTATGATGATTTAATTGATGCACGATATATTTTCTATAAATAAAAGTAAGTAAGTAAAAAAATTGAGGTCAAGGTCGTTCATTTCTATTTTTGGCTGAAAATAAGCATACAGGAGAAATGTTAAAAGGGGTCATAGACAATACAAAAACGGTGATTGAGAAGAGGAAGAAAAACAAAAGGAAAGAAAAAAAAATATCAAGGGCTACATTTGATTTTGTGAGAGGACAGGTTCCCCTTTTTTTGTTTATACTCGTCATTTAAATCACGATACATTTATGAATAGAAGAGAGTCTTTCCCAGTTATATTGCTACCCTAGTCTGATTTGAATGAAGGGTCCTGACTAAAGCAAAAAAAAAAACCAAAAAAATAGGGTATTGCAATGTCCTTGAATCTGTGACACATTATTCGCCCCTTCTTCCTCAATACAAATAATATTCAATTACGTATTTTAAAGGTATTTAACTGCGTTTATTGTCTATTAACAAAAATATAATAAGAATTTCACCTGTTTTTTCACTCTATTTTACATACCATAACTCTTATAATATGTGTGTTTTGTTTAATCATAAGAGGGCAAATCCTCAATTGAAAATACATTTGAATTGAACCCCAATTGATATACAGTTAAAATATTTTTTTTTACACGTTACATTGAAAAGATTCACCCCTTACACACATAAGGACTGGTCGTGTGTTGAATGCGCGTTATCATTAATAAGTCAGGAGTGTCCCCTTTAAATATTTGTATTATAATTTTTTTTCCTCATAATATTCCTCTTTTTTATAAAGTGTGATTCGTATGTGTGATGTGTGAACAGGAGATTTTAAAGATAAAACATGCACTCATTAACATGGGAGTGCAACCCTAATAAATTTTGTTATGTGAAATTATTTTAACTTAACTTTAAAGGCATTTTTTTGTTTTGTTTTAAGTTTAAATTGAAATTTGACTTTAAAAAAATTGCGAAACAAGTGAAATTTCATTGAAACTTTGTGGGTCATCATAGCTTGAAATGTCACATTACATGGAATAAAATTTCAAGACAAATTTCAACCGAAATCCAAATCAAATGAAATTTAAATAGGCAAAAGCTCGTATTTTACAATTTCATTACATTCGAATTCATTCAACTTTGATTCGAGCACATGAAATTGTTGTTTGTAAGTTTCCCCCTAGATGTCAGTGTGAAATTAAATGGTATAACATTTAAATTCGACCATTTATTTATATAAAGCTCAATTATCTTATGGCTTTTCGCAATAACGTATATTTTTTTTACATAAGATATAATAAAATACATAAGAGAAACCAATTTTAATTTCCTTTTACATTTATTTTTTTTTTATTTTATTATTATGCATATATAAATTTTTTATATTTAGATTTCTGAGTGAGCTTCTACGATCCTTGTATGCTCTCCTCTTTGTATGTGAATTTTTTTCAATATTTTATTATTATTATTTTTTTTAACGATCATTTATTATTATTATTTTTATTTTCTCGTGTATGAAATTGAATGAGACGCAATGGCTCACTATTATTATTATTTTTATTATTCAAACAATAATAAACTATACTTTTTTTTACATACATACAGACAATGTTTATATTCTTATAAATACATAATATATTTTGCAAATAAACTGATATAAGTTTGCTTGGTTATTTTATTTTATTTTACTTGCACGACTCACTACACATGTGTGTGTGTGTGTGTGCTTATGCATATAAATATAATATTTATTTTGTAATTATTTATTGTTTCAGATAATTTATGGTCCTGATGGTACCATAATACGAGGTGAAGGCTCTGGACGAGGCCGTGGAAGAGGCAAAGGCAGAGGAGGCGGAGTAAGTATTTTGATTAAATTTTATTTTTATATTTTGTTATTCTGATTATTTTTTTTTCCTTTTCTCTTGTTATTTTTTTTTGTCTTTTATGCTTCAATTTAATTTAATTTTTATATAAAAAACAAAAAAATCGTGATGAATATTCTTGTGTCTGTATATATTTTATTTTATTTTTTTTATATTATATTAAATTATCTCTTGTAAAAAAAACTTTATGTGCCTGTCCTTTTTTATTATGTATAGTACACAATAATATAAAATAAAAAAAATAATAATAATAAAAAAAAATAACGAACGAACAAGAGAAAATGTAATTTATGTTATGTACTTCTTATGTACAAAGTTTAATCTTATGCATGCATCTTTATATACTTCAGTTTTAAAACTTGTTATACTCTAAAGCAAGCTCTAAAGTGAGACATTTTTTTTTATTTTTTCTTTTCGAAAAAAGTAAAATAAAATAAAAATAATGATTCAAATCAGATTTTTTCTTTTTTTTTTAATGGAAGTCAAAGTGAACTAAATTCTAGGAAAATTTTAATCGAACTTGACTTGACATAATGTAATTTAAGTCTTTTTTTAATTGACTTGAATTAATAGTCACATTGTTTCTTTTCTCCAAGTCTCCAGAAACAGGCTCCTTTCTGTTTTGTGTGATTGCTAGTCTTGAAAAGCAGTGTCAAAATTATAAATTTCATACTTACTCAAAGTATCTTAATGGAAGTCTCCAGAAACAGGCTCGTTTCTGCTTTGAGTGATTGCTAGTCTTGAATATATATAAAAATTTCAGTTAAGTTTTTTTCATTAGTATCCTCTAGACTAGTAAAATTTAACCTCACACCACACATTTTTAGTATTCATTCCTCTACACATTCAAAAAAAAACCCAGACAGGTCATGCTGTTATAAAGGTGTGATATGACTCACATTTTTCTTTCACATTTCAATTCACCACATCTGACTAAGTTACAAATGAAATTATTTTCAAAAAAAAATTAACAATGAAATACTCGCGGAAATTCACATGTCGGCCAAAAGCAAAACAATACCCCCCATATAGTTCCAGGCAAGTAATTTTACTTGCGTATTTTTATTTTATTTTTTTTTTTTTGCACATTTAATATGTATGTGCCTTTAAAAAAAATAAATATATATTAATATAAACACATCCAAAGCATAAACATAATATACAACACAAAAAAAACGCATTAATGAAAAAAATTACATACCATAAAAATTTAATCAAAATAAAATTTCCTCCTATATATAATATCGCATAAGGCATAAATATACTCAGAATATTCTGACTCGTATACTAAGCAAGCAAAAAATAAATGTGAACTCACTCACTCTATGTATATAAAAATGTGTTGTATATCCTTCACATCCTCACATATATCGCTATGTACTTAATGTGTGTGTGTGTGCATTATATATTTATATTATAACTTATATACTAAAATCGTATAAATTTCTCGTACATACAAACACACACTCGTACACACATACACACAGTATAATAATATAAACTTTAGCATTTTCTGCAAGAAAATCAATTTTTACCGCCATGAAAAATTTAAACATCAACTTCTCTGTGTATATAATTTCATTTTATTTTTTTTTTTATTATTTTTTTTTCTCGACAATTTTTTTTTTCATTTTCATGAATGATGAATACACACAAAAAGTTAAAAAAAATGAAAATTTTTCAACAAAATTGGGGAGCATGAAAAGCGATTTATTTATTTTTATTTTCATTTTTTTTTTTAAATGGAATGAACGTATATTAAAATATTGAGTTTTAAATATAATTTTCAAAAAAAAAAAAATGTTAAAAAGCTTGATTCGAAGAGGCAGTGAAAAAAATAGAAAATTAATATGAACTTATAATTTAATATTAAATGATCGTAGACATTGAAATTTAATGTACGTGAAAATTAAAATTAAAGTAAAAAATGTGTTTTTCTTTTATGTTGTTGTAAATTTGAATTTAAATTGAAAATTCACTGAATGTGAAAATTTACATGTCGAACAATCCCTTGTAGCAAATTTCGATTCATTTTTTGAGAAAATCCCTTTGTGCAAAAAAATTGAGTCATGTCAAGCAAAATCCCTTTCAGCAAATTTCGATTCATTTTTCGAAAAATTACTTTAAGCAAATTTCGATTCATTTTTCGAAAAATCACTTTTAGCAAATTTCGATTCATTTTTTGAAAAATCCCTTTGTGCAAAAAATTTGAGTCATGTCAAGCAAAATCCCTTTGTGCAAAAAATTTGACTCATGTCAAGCAAAATCCCTTTCAGCAAATTTCGATTTATTTTTCGAAAAATTACTTTAAGCAGATTTTGATTCATTTTTCGAAAAATCACTTTGAGGAAATTTCGATTCATTTTTTGAAAAATCCCTTTTAGCAAATTTCGTGTCATAATTTCTTTGATTCTTCAATTCCAATTCAAATTTTAACATCAAATCACAAAATATTTTCAATTAGAGAAAACCTGAAAGTTATTAAAATTTGTAAGAAAATACCAGTTTCGAAAACTTTCCAATTAAAATTTATGCATTAATTGATATTCAATTTTCAGTAAATTCACAATGATCATTATTATTATAATATTTTATATTAAACGTCGTGCACGAACAATGAGAAAGCAGAGAAGTAACTCAATTGAATTCAACTTGAAGTTGAAAGAAAAAAATTTGAATTCCGTCTCTGGTATTTCCTATAAAATTCATAAATTTCAACTATTTTTTGAATTATTTGAATTAAATTTAAACTCAAGGTTTGAATTGTTTTCACTTTATCATAAACTGGTTAAAATTTTAACTATAAACTTTTTTTTTCCTTCTTCGTTTTTTTTTTTGTATTTTAATTTAAAGTATCATGCGCTTTTTCTCTGCAGATATTTCTTTATCCCAAAAATTTATTCAAACACAGACACAAGCAGGCACACATAAGATACACACTCTTAAATGTCCATTGAAATTTTATACGATGGCAAAATATTCAGTTTTACTAATAATAATAATAATAAAAGTATGTTGTTTTATACATATTCTTGTATTTTACTATAAGTTGCATATAAAGAGAGCCTATTTGTATAAATTTTATAAAATACATGAAAACAGCACTATAGTTCGTCTCATATTGTCATGTACTAATAAAAATAATAATAACAACAGCGCAACAACATCGTTTTCTAAAATATTTATTAAAACTGACAAGAAAATTCCATTCCAATCAATTTTTCGTATTATTATTAATATTATGCTTTGGCATACACACACACACACACACACATACACAATATATGTGTGTAGTGAATGGTTGTAAGTTTTAAGCTCAGCAAAAATTATCTCTGTGTACCATTAATATGATATTATTGGGCGAATGGATAATGAATGTTCATAAAATATATATTCAGAGGAGGGAGTTTTCTCAGATATTTTTTAATGAATGATTTTAATTAATTTTTCTATGTACATGTACAAAATTGACGGTATCTAGTGGGTAAATTGAATGAAATTTAATTGTATTTTATTATGGAATAAATAAATGAAAAATAACAGATTTAATTTTCCTGCAAAAAGCTTAGACTTAATTTGAAAGGAATTCTAAGGATAGTCATCACCGTTATTTTGAGCCACTTTAAGTCACATATTCGAAAGAAGGCTCTTGGAAAATTTGATCCAAAGTCAATCAAATTTCACTACCAGTACAGTGTACAGTGTGAGTTTGACAGGGCCTTTATCAAGAAATTTAACTCTAACAACCTTCAACTCGTCAATCGTGAATTATTACAGTGTAAAATTGCTAAATATAACAATCGAGTAAAAGAAGGCATCGTGGGAAAGCTCAGGTCAGATAAGATTTGTAAGGCGGCTATTAAGCCTCCACTCAGGCCGGCAGTCGTGCCCATTGTGCATACCCGTTGTCATCATCCGAGCGACTTAGCTTTCATCCTGTCATCCCAAGCAGTCGCCACCTTTATCTAGCCTTTAACTCAAATTGAGTAGCCAGAAAAAGGGACATTTGAGATTGTAAAGTTCAATGGCCGGAGCGAGAATCGAACTGCCAACCTTAAGATTGATAGTCCAACACGCTAATGCATCGTAAAATCCTCATCGTGGCAAAACCACCAAAGAAAACTCAACAAGGAGTTGACGAATTTTCAGTTGAACAAATTCCAATCCCTTTGAGCATTGTCTTAATGCTAATCTTCATCATCACGAAGAAAACCTTCAAAATGCTCCTCTACTAAAATGATGGCAAGGCAATAGCCCGATTGATAGCCTCAGGTCAGTTCAAAAGCCTCGCTCCTTCGTCTTAACCATTTGAAACAAACGTCAGACTCGACTTATGTTAAATAATGAAAAAAAAGAAATTTCATTAAAACTTACCTTTCAAAAAAAGCTAAAAATGATCACAGACTATCAAAAAACAGTTAAAACGCCCTTAAAATTTCCATATGACCTCATCTCACTCTAAAAACACCTCAAAGGTCATCCGCTAATCGTCATTATCATTTACAACACGCATCAAAAGTAAAAAAAAAAACAAAACATTCAACACCAGATTCCAGATAAATAAATTCCATATCAAAAAAAATGAAAACAATTAGCACGTGTCAAAACACTTTCATTCTATTCTCATATGCATTTCAATACGCTTAACATGCAATAAACAAACACACAAAAAATGCATTTATCCACGAAAAACATCAACAATAATAACATTTAAATTCAGTAAAAAAAAAAAAATAATATAAAATAAAATATAAAATGATGCAATACATAATGACTTTTTGAATAACAACAAAATTTCCCACACATGCCACAATAATTTGCCGGTTATCGTTTAAACACACAAATAAAAAAAAAATATATGAGAACCATTGAATGAAAAATAAATGAATGAGTGTGTTAAATAAAAATGAAAAAAAATAAAAAATGAATAATAAAAAACAAATCCCTTGCAGTTATATTCAGAGAATTTTATTATTATATATAATTTAATATTTACCCAAAAAAATAACACACTTACACACACACACACACATGGACAGTGAACATGCAATATGTAGCACAAATATTTCACTTCATTTTAACACTCTTAGTATTATTTTTCATTCATTCATACATTCATTCACATTTTATTATTATTATTTTTATTATAATATTATATTTTATATGAATATATTTTTCCAAATGCACACACACATAAAACTTGTTGCAAATAATAATAATAATAATGAAAAAAACACCGGGACTTAGTGATACACACAAAAAATTTAGCACACAATAGAAGTAGGTTGAATTTTCAAAAAAAAAACCATATGTGTGTGTGTTTGTGTGTGTAAATTGTGTCTGATTCATGAAATTGTATAATAATGCAATGCAAAAAAAACGGTATGTGCATGATAATATGATAAGTGGAAAAATTTGTGTCGTTTTCATACAAACTTTTTTTTTTTAAATGAAATAACATGAGAGTGATAGTAAAATTTTCATGTGCGATGATGATGATGATGTTTGTAAAATGAAAATGAAAGTTCACTTTTTTTTTGTGTGTGTGTAAAACATTTTATTATTATTATATGATACTTTTTTCATTTCAATGTAACATTTAAAGCACAATCAGACAAAAAGAGGCAAGAACACAGACATATTTTTTTAACATTGGCATTGCATTTTCCTTGATGCCGTCTGTTCTCCTTCTTTTAACACAATAGTACACACTGAATATTTCTGGTGAAAATGCAAGTCGTTTTCTACTTGATTTCATTTCAAACTAAAGTTTTTTTGTGTATTATTATTATTATTTGTATATAAAAGAGGCATGCAATGAAAGGAAAGCAAAAAAGACAGACAGAGTTATTTTGTACTTGACTCAAATATATAATAAAATATTATTTTATTTCTCTTGGTATATTTTTCTTCTTCTTATAAATATGTGAATGTGAATCTCTCTGAATGTAGGAGTAGAAGAAGAATGAAGAATGAAATGGTACAATTTTGCACTTGAATATCACACAGTCGATTGTGCACGTTCTCAATGTTAAAATGTGCAAGTATTTTCCTTCTTTTATTCGAATTTGTTATTATTTTATTATTTGTGTCTGATTTCAGTCTGTGTACTTTGTGCTTTCATTTTCTTAAAGTACTTCTACCTCTTTACCATTATGATGATGATGATGATTTTGCTTCAGTTTACACAACAACACAAAAGAACGTTAAAAGAAATGCTTTCAATGTTTCGCTTTTACTTTTCAATGCAATTGTTTCGAGTATTTTGACATAAAATGAGTCTGCAAGGTAAAGAAAAAGAAAGTGAAACAAATGTTTTTGTTATGAATTTTCAATCAGAATGTTTTTTTTTGTTTCATTGACATTGAAATTGAAGATTTTTGAAAAGTAAATTAGACTGACGTGTTATGAAGGGTGATTTTATGATTAAAAGTGACTTTATTGGACGATTCTTGAACAAAAATTTACTCTAGACAACGATTCTTGAACTAAAATTTACTCTAGTGGACGATTCTTAAACTAAAATTTACTCTTGTGGACCATTCTTGAATTAAATCTTACTCTAATGGACGATTCTTGAACTAAAATGTACTCTAGTGGACGATTCTTGAACTAAGCCTTAATTTAGAGGACGTTTTTTCAACTAAAACATACTCAATTAAAAAATCATTCATATTAACTTGAAAAGTCAAATTTTCATAACCCTTTTTCTCATTCAATTTCTGTTCTCATGCAGAATGACACAAATTTCATGAAAAATTTCATCATAAACAAATAAAGTACTCAATTTGTAAAATTTCTCCTTTTCTTATCATTTAATGTGAATAAATGTAACATTTACAACTTTCCTAATATTATTCCTCATTCTTTTCTTCTGACAATGACAACACACTCAATCGTCTCATTGAGTTTTGTGTTACAAAATATCTTGTCGAGACATTGTATAATATTAAACACATTTATAAGAGATCAGATGATACTTACTTTGATTTTATTTTATATATTTTATTTTTGTGTGTTGTCTGACACAGTTATTTTGCAACAACGACAACAACAGAGCAAGATGAAAATAAAAAAAGTAACAAATATAAAAAGGGAATTTCTCCTTTTCATTGTCATGCTTTCTGTCTCATCATCATCTTCTTATTCAACTGTACAAGAGTAAATATAAGATTTATGACATAACAACTGACTCTGTTGCTCTGTTGAATGTCACAAATAATAATAATAATAATAATAATAATAATAAGAATCATTTCGACACAAAAGAAATGATAAGACGATACTTTGTAAAAATGTTTATTTCCTCACGGTCTTTTTATTTTTATATCTGTCTATGGGTGTTTTTTGTGTGTACTTTTTTTGTTGTTTCTCATGATGATGATGATGATGTCTATTTCATTGCCTTTTCTCCTTTTTATATTTATGTATAAATTTTTTATTATACATATTTCTTTTTTTGATATGATGACGATAAAGAATAAAAAGAAGGAGATACTGCCAAACACACACAGAACGAATGTAAACAAATTTTCACGGTCACATTTATATAGTCATGACATTTATATCTTAACTTTTTTTTGCATGATTCCTAGACCTAATTCTCTCACTTTTGTAACTAAAAGCAAATAATACATAAAATGCTTTTTATTTATAATACGTTTATGTGATGTGAATGAATGAATGAATGAATGTAAAGACGAGGATTAAAATTATTATTATTATATGGGAAAATGTAATGTATGTGAGTTTAAGGAGAACACACACACACACACACACATGAATTACAACTCATTTAAAAAGCATATAATAAAGTGTTTGTTTTTGTTGTATGAAATGTTCAGACATGAAAATAATAATAATAATTTTAATATGAGGTGTAAAAAAGCACTTTAAGCAAAAAGTCTGTGACTGACTGTATTTTGAGTCTATGTGCGTGTTTGTGGTTTTGAGAGTGAGTTTTTTATTTGTCTGGAATATGGGAAATTATGGTGTTTAATTAAATTGCAATATTCTGGGCTATTAAACTGTAATAATTACAATTAAGGTGCGACTTCTTCTTGGCGACGGTTACGGTCACTATGAAGACTTCAGTTGAAATTTTAACCCTGTCTTAGTTTAAGGCAGTTGATTTTCTTCCTTCTTTGAGCTTCTTGGATCCTGAAAATAAGAAAAAAATGATGAATAGAAGATACTTACCAGGACGAATCAAGGTCTTAAGATCCAAGCTTGTTCATCTTCTAATTACCTCCTTACCTTTTTTTCTTTTTTTTTACCATCTCCTGCTTAATGACAGTCAGCTTCATAGGTTCTGAAAAAAAATGTATAAAAAAAAAGCTTGTCAGGTCAAATCAAGGTCTTAAAATCTTCTAATTACCTTCTTGCCTTTTTCCTTTTCTCTCCAGTTTCTTGCTAGTAGCAGAGGATTTGACTTGACCTTTCAAATTTCATTCTCATTTTATTGAAACACCAACAGTAAAATAAAGCAGATAAATGACTTCTTTTTATCTTAATTCAATGAGATGAATAAGTTACATAACAAACGATATTCTACACTGGCAAGCAAATAAAAACATTAATAATAAGCCGGCAAAAATGAAACACAACAATATAAATAAAAAAAAGGAATATTTATTTACACGCAAGACAAAAACTTAAATCATGAATGAATCATCATCATCGTCTTCATCAAAAAGAAATATAATAAGATAACAAAATGAAATGAAAAGAAAGGCGCTTTGAGCTGTTTGAGTAGTAAACCGTAGTATTTTATTTACAATGAATATAAAAGATGAGACGATCGTGTATGAAAATGATGATGATGATGAAAAAAAAGTACACACACAAAAAATATACAAAATACAAGAAAAGAACAAGTTGTCTCATTCCTTTTGATACAAGGCAATTTTTATACATAACTCTGTGATACACAAATTGTATGTTTTATTTGTTATAATATTATTTTACTATCATACAAAACAACTTCTTGAATTGTAACAGAATAAGAGTCAAATATTTTTGTAGTAAAAAGATATTTTGCCGGCAAAATTATTTTTGTTTTTCTGTGTCTAAGTGTGTGTGTGTTTGTGTCTTGGAAACCTACATTATTATGTATTATTTTTATGTTCACGTGCTACACACTCTTTTTGTGTGATTCAAATAGTACACAATAAAAGTAGTAGAATAATAGAAAAATACCGTTTATTTTTCTATTATTATTATTATATTTTTGATACAAAAACAACAAACATACTTTATTTTCATTGTTATTCCCTCTTCTTGTGCCTTTTTATTTTCATGAATCGAGAAAAAGGCAAGAACAGAGTAAAACGTTTTGAAATAAAAATAATACAGTAGCAAAACGTTTACGGGTTTTTTAAAGGGAAAGTGTGATGGCATTTGGTATTTTATTTTTATAATGTATAACTTATAAGAGAATATCAATGAAATGTACAAAAAAAGGCATCATATTGCATAGAGATAGACTGGTAAAGCGTAGAAGTGAAAAAAACAGGGTACTTTTTTTGTGTCGTCCATGACATTGAATCTACTTTTATCTTTTATATATAATTTTTTTATAACTGAAATGAAAATGAATGAATGAATGAAAATTTTTCTATGTAACTTTTGTGAGTGTGTTTTTTTTCTGCATTATTATTATTATTATCATTTTCATAGTATTTGGATATGTGAATGGGAAAAAATGCATGCTATAGTGATCCATTTTATCACTTAAATAACACTGAAATACAATTTTTTTTATTTCATTTATTTGGAATTTGGCGGCAATTCAAATGGTACAGACGATATGTGGTAAAAATAAATGGTGGTCATGCAATTTTATTATTATGATTATTGTTTTTATATTGCATCATTTTCTGTTAAATAAATGAGGGAGGTGTTTTTGAAATGACACGTTTCATTTGATTTGAGGGATGGGAATTTCAGTGAAAGTGATGCTTTGAGGTTGAATGTTTTTTCTTTTAGATGGAAATTAAAGTAATTGAATGGTGTAAGGGAATTTGGTGTGTAATTTGAAGTCTCAAGTAAAAGTTTAATATTACTCGTTGACTCGTTGATTGTTGAGTGACCTTAAACCCGCATGTGGGCTAAAATTGTATCGTTTTCTGGGCTATTAAATTGTAATAATTACTATTAGGTTTCGTCTTCTTTTAGACGACTGTTATGGTCTACTCTTCAGCTTAGGTTTGATTTTTGGAGTTTATCAGGAAAACTTCGCTATCCATTTGAACACCAGGGCTTCGGTGGAGTCTTGTTCCTTCTTCTGGCTTCATAGGTCCTGGAAATAAATAAAGAATCAGATTAAATGTTAACTTTATTATGAAAATTACAATACTTAGCTCATAGAGTAAGATTCAAGTAGTTCGTATCTGGAACTGAACGCTTTCCTGAAACTTGAGACTACGAAGCTTTTAAAATTCGATTCTTAGCAAGTCTAAGATAAAAAGTTTGTAATACAGCCAAATGAAATTCCTTCTTATATGTTTTCAAATTACAATTTTAAGCTAACTTTCATATTTTAATTTTAATCTTCTTTGAAAAATGCCCGTTAGTCATCAAATTTCATGTCTTATATGAAATATCTTTTAATTACCACACACACACACCCACGCACACACAACTCAAATACATGTTAAATGAAATTTTCTTTCATAAAACATAATTTCTTATACATGGAGTAAAACTTAAATAATTCAATTACATGACCAATTTATTGTACAAGTTATTAAATTTTATTGCCTCATCCTCCTTACAAAATTTACTTTTAAAACCAAAGCAACCACTAGTTTTTGTGTGTGTGTGTATATTCCACCAACGAACCATCCATCTATCCAACCAACCACCTATTTTCATCCAATATTCTCCTTACATTCATAGGAACACACAAACAAATAATTTCTATTAGTTCTTCTAATGGTTAGTCGCTGCATGAAATTGTATCGATAGACATTGAAAATGTACATTATTATTTTGTGCAAAATAAATTTAATTTAGACCTGAAAAGTTTTTATGTTATTAAACTCAATGTTTAAGAAATTGGCTGATGAGGCCATGGCTTCAATGTATGTGTGTGTGTGTGTGTGAGTATACAAAAAGTTTTTCATGAACTTTTCATTTTATTGTATGGTATATTTTGAAAACTAAAACTTAACTTAACTAAATTGCATATCACATCATCAATGTTTGCTTTTGCTTATTGCATTGAAAATTTTTAGTATGTAGATGTCCTGTCAGAAAATACAAAATTTTAGAATCTATATTTATATTATTCATAAGGCAGCAAAAATAATAATAATAATAATAATAAAAGATGCGTGTATATAAATTTTGCGAAGAATAATATTGAATGTGAATAGTGCCTGGCCAAAGTTTTATTATTATTATTATTATTGCATCTCCAATATACACATAAACTACTAATATAGTGCTCATATATTGCTTGATTTTAACCTTGTGAAAGTTCTGCGTGTGTGTGTGTGTATGAATGTTAATAAAAAGGACGATGTCGACGACAATATTCTCGTATCATGATTGGCGCTTTTAGTTGAAATAAAATAATAATGAAATTTCGAAAAATATTAGCATATATTGATTACTTATTATATGAGAGGCATGTTTTTAATATTACATGTCAAACTTTGAGTCCATTTAATTTTCTTGAAAACTTCAACGAATTTTCTTCAATTTTATCAATGAAAGTGCATTTCAAAACTTTTTTATGAAAATTTAAAGTCACTTTTTATTAATAAAAAAGACATCAAGATACAATTTTTTTCCTCTATAAGAGGGATGAGAAGTCACGGACATGTGAAATTGTATAATGAACATGGACTTCTATGGATAGCCCTCTCTAGACATGGAAAAAAGGAAAATAATCAACAAAACAGACCAATACACGTTAATTTTTGTATCTCTACAATTTTGTGTACAATGAAAGAAGAATGGTAAGAACAGGCTGCGACGACAACACACCAGAAACATAACACGTGGTGTGTTTTGTACTTTTTCATATTAAAAAGCACGTTAATAGCGTGTATGTGTGTGTATAGGTATGTATGATAGGGGGGAGTAGTAGCCCTCCCCATATAATAAAAAAAACTTAATTTTGAGTAGGTGGAGAACCTTTCCTTGATTATTTTATTATACAAAACTTTAAAATGTGTGTACACATGTCCTGATGAATGTTGTATACACACATACACACACACATGTGTGTATGTATAAAAAGTTATAAATATACAAAAACTTGGCGAATATAAAATAATAATATAATAATAATGTTAGACGCGTTCTTGTGCTTTAGCTGAACCTTGCTGGCTTGCTTGCTTGCTTGCTGATGCAGACATTCTACAATATTTATAACAACACACACACATACACACATATATGTGTGTGCCATTTCTCATGCTTCTACTTTTTGCCTGGACGTTGCTTTACTACTCCAGTGCTACTACTTTCGTGTGAAATATAATAGAATTTTCGTACTTTATTGATTTTATGCGCAATAGAATTTTGCGCGTCTCATATGTTGTTCTTTTTATATGTATCTATATATTTATATGTATATAAAAGTATAAGGTATATGAGTGTGGTTATATTTATTATACTTTTTCCCTTTTCCATATACATATAAATGTGTGTTATGTCTACAATGTGAAAAACACACACACACAATGTGACGCACGTAGGAAAAAATCTTCTATACTCTCATTGTAAAAGAATATGTGTTGTTGTTGTTGTTGTTTTTTTTGTTGTTGTTATACGACAAGAAGAGTACACACACTGCTAATATTAAAACGACATGTATATAACGTGTTATTTTGTATATTTTATAAAAGTACATAAGTTTTAGGACGGAGGATATATACAACACACTATTTAATGTTAGAAAGAGTGTATAAAATGCGAAAATTTTCATCATTTTGCTTCAACTTGCCTTGTCTTGCCTTGCTGCTTTCACTCCAACCGTGTGTGTGTGTGTGTTGTGTGTGTATGTTAATGGTATGAAATGTATTTTAAAGCATGATGATGAATATATATATATATGAAAAATTCAAAATGGCGTCTCCATGTGTATCGATAATTACTTTTAACTACAATCATTTTCATAAATCTTCTTACTTTTCCATACATATTTTTGTCCTGACCCTCGCACGATATGAAATTCAATCTCATATGAGACAGAAATAAAAAAACTTTATAAATTGAAATGTTTTGTATAAATTTCAAGAAAAAAAAATTTAATGTAGAACTGATAAGCAAAAAAGAAATAAAACAGAAGTTTTTCATTAACATTCATTATCATCATCATCATCATAATAATCATAAACAATACACAAAACTTTTGATGGACTTGTCTGATGTTCGTTCTGTATTCCATTTTTCATGTCAACCAGGTCTTTCGTATTATTATCATTATAATTTAATATTTGATACATTTTTTTTGATTTAAAAACTAAACGAGATTCTTTTTTTAGAACCAAGCGTTTTCAATTCAATTCATGATCTCCTTTAAATTAACCCTTGACTTGGAGCTCCAATGATTGGAATTGAGTAAAAAATTTTGAATAACACTTTAAAAGTATTTTGATTTTAAATTTATTGAAAAGCCTCAGAATTTCATGAAAAACCATCTCCAATTAAAATGTTTGCTTCTGATTCATTTCACTTAAATTTTAATTTCCCGGATTTAGTCGTACGATTCCTATAGAGCTCCATACAGAATGCTGTACGGTACGACATTCAAATGTTTTACTCAGTTTAATTGAAAAAACGTTCAAAATGAGTCAATTTCATTGAAAACTATTACAAAAAATCAAAACAAGCAGAAGTACTTTGAAATTAAATCTTCGAAAGTCATGAGCCTGAGAAGATCCCATTCAAAGCGAAGGGTTAAGAAAAATTTTCAATTTCAATTCAACTTACGCTCCTTCAGTGTCATTTAAGCCCATTTCAACCCTCATTGACATGAAACTCAAGTCAAAATGAAAATGAAATTTTAAATTGAATCAAAAGAATGTGCTAAAATGATGAAAATGAAAATTAAAGAAGAAGAAGGGAATTTTTTCAAATTCATATCTGTTACCTTACTGATAAAACTTTTTGATGATATTATCATTAAACAAGTGTAAACACTTGTTTTTCGTGTATAATTCATTTTTGTGTTGTTATTTTTTTATTCATCCTCACAAAATCTCATTTAAGCTTTAAATCATACCTTATTTCATTTCATTCCATTTTCTATATGTAGGTAAAGTTTTATGAATATAACCTCTCAACTTTTTATGATTTCTATATAAATTAAGAGTACACAGAAAAAAAAATGAAGAAAATTATATTAATAAAATCATAATAAAAAAAAAATGTAGTTATAACTTTGATTAAAAACACGCCAAAGTTATTTAATGTTTTATATTCATTTATTTTGTGTTCTTTTTTTGTGTATATTGATTAAAAATATTATAAAACTAGTTTTAAGAGCTCTTTTAATCAACTTTTCATAGTAATAATCATATTTTTTAATGAATATGAAGGTAATAAAGATAAAATTGAGTTTATTTTTAAAAAATAAACGTAAATCACCTGAATGCGGAATTTAATGTGATTTTTCGGAGACTTACGATGTCTGGCCGTGGGGCTGTGGGTAAATATGAAGAAAAATTGTTTATGTTCCTTAATTTGAGTTCCACAATTTACGTTCTACAAATTACCATCCAAAGCCTAAGATTCATGGCTTACGAATGGAATTTACATTCCACAACTTACCATCCGAAGCTTAAGATTCATGGCTTACGAAAGTCATTAACGCTCTACAGCTTACGATCCACAACTTACGTTCCACAACTTGCGTCCCACATTTTTTCAAAAAATATAAATTTTTTCAAATTAAATGAATTACCTCTATTTTCCAAATCGTGCTTTAACAGAAAATTTCCTTTAAAAATGAACGTAAAACTAATAAAATTAATATTAAAGTAATATTAATAATAAAAAAAAACTTTTAAAACTATTAAATAATAAAAAAATGATAATAAATATAAATTACTCGCATAAATGGAATGCGAATCATAATTATAAACTCAAAAATATCATAAAACTTGAAACTATTCATTAATAATAAAAGTATTAAATCAAAAATTGCGTTCATTATCAACAGTGCACGATACACATTGAGCGTAAAATAAATTTTTATAGTACTTCATACAACAAAATTTTTTTTTTTTTGCAATTTCATTTTATCATCATCATGTTTCTTAATAATCTCAGTTATAAAATCGTATCCAGACTTTATTACATTATTATTATTATTATTATTAAAGGTTCAACCCAAACTGTAATTTAATTTTTTTCTCTGTTGTTGTGTTTTTCTTTGGTGCATCTTTTTTTTATTATATAAATTTTTTAATCATAATTTATTAATTTCAGGGATGTCAATCAACTTTGTTTAGATTTTTTCTTAGTGTATTTTTTGCCATGATAATATTAAAATAAATGATAAAATAAAATAAAAAAAAATCATCCATTGAAAAAAAAAAATGAAATTAAAATTAAAATAGAATGCCATGCCACGAAACATTGAAATGGAATAAAATGGAAAAAAATTAGTAATGGAATTCGCGTCTCCTGTAATTATATTGAAAGAATATTTGCCGGCAAAAATAATTGCAAATTAATATTTATATGTTGATTGTGTTCTGTAATTCCATATTATTCGATTTAAGTGAGAAAATATCATGGATGATGCTTTTATGAAGAAATGTAGAGGAAAATCAATCTTGGTAACTGACCTCTTTAAAAATATAAAAAAAATGAAATTATGATTAAATTTTTATTGAATTTGCAAGTCAAAAGTTGCTTGAATTGGAAAAAAATGATTTTATGAAATTTCACTAATGTTATTAACAGTCTTATATTTGACTAAATTTCAAAGAAACGTCAAATTTTGACTTTGAATGACACCAACGCCATCTATAATGTCAAAATAACAAAATATGGAGTTTCATAAAATATCTTAAAGCACACTCCAGTTCAAAATCTTAACAGGCTAAAGTTTATGAAGATACATTTCATTAAACATGGTCTCATAGATGGCGCTGTAAATTCAGATTCATAGGATTTATTGGTCAGATATTTCAACTTGCACTAAAGCCATAAGACGAGGTCTTCGTGCATCAGATTCAGTCACCAAATTTCAATAAGTCATTACCGCTATTTAGCTTGTAATTCAAAACTTGAATCCCCTAGATGGCGCTAGTGTTGATATAAATTTAAATATTGAAAGATTTTACTCGTCTCAAACAAAATTCCTAGGCCATGTAGAATATTGATTAAATTCAGTTCTTTTAACACCGTGGTCCACCGATGGAAAAAATCCCTTGTGTCAAAAAGTAACATTTGCCTGAAAATTCATTGATAAGCCGTTAATAATTTCAGTAAAACTTCAATATATTAAAAATTATTATCATACATAAGATTATATGTAATTTACGAGTTGATACTTTTCTACAATTTATAATATTCTTATCGCCCTCTCCACTCGACTAATCTTAACAAAGTATGCATTTCATGCGATTACTTACAAGAACTTAACAATAATTTATGAAAATCTTTTCAAATATAAATTTAATCCCGTTCCAAAAAATTATTATTAATATAAATTTGTCTTTATTAAAATTTTATAATTGCTTTAACAAAAATTTTTTTAGTCCTGCTTAATTTTTCATACTTTCAACATTAAATTCATCAAGGCATAACAAATTCAAAAAAAAAAGATAAAATGAAAAATGTATACAACAACAACAACAAAAATAATTGATGAGCTTCCTTGCATAAGCAATATATATTCCATCATATAAGCTTCTCATTTTTCATCCTGTTTCTTGTGTACATTCGTGTATTTTTAATCATTTTTCCAGTATCATAAATATTCTGTGTAACCCTACAAAATATACAAAAAAAAACACAAAAACCCCTTTTGCTGTATGAAATTTTTCACCCAAATACACAGCACAACACAACACAAATTTAGTGTGTACATATTTTAACTAGTTTTTCTCATTCCATCATCAGAAAATTATAATTTTTTTTTTACTTGTATTATTATTATTATTTATTATTTTTTTTTATTTTGAAATGCAAAATACTAAAAATTAAAAAAAAAAATCCATTCAAAACCTCTTTCTACCATTAAAATAAAAAAAAAATACAGTCACTATAATAGAAAAGTCTTCTTTTATATGATTTTTTTGTGTTTGTGTTATGAAACTAGAGTGCTAGTCATCAATATGTATTATAGTGCAAAAAATAGGCATTTTATGCAAAAAAATAACATCAGAACACCATCGATAGGTCCAAACTGCAACTATAAGGTACCTTTTTTTTCTAAAAAAAATATATAGAAATAGAAAAAAGGACAACATTTACATACAAACACACACACAGACATGCACACAGAGGAAATTTCTATGTAAAATAAAAAAATCATGTCGTCGTCGTCATCATCAGCATCGTGAATATACAAACACAGCCACTTTTTCAATTAAAATTGAAAAGTAAAGTTGCACCGATACTCGGAGACTGTGTGTGTGTGTGTGTGGTGTGAGGTGTACACAGTGTGCTTTATGAAAAAAAATGTTTGAGCTGATATTGGTTTTATTATTAGAAACAGTGGTCAATGAAGTGTTCTTGACATTATGAGTTAAGGTTCCTCTCAGCTGAATGATCTTGGTTTTTTGATGAAGACATTTAAAGAGCTTCGAATGCGGATTTAAGGATAGGGTAGCACAGTAGCGGATTGACCATACGGGTAATCTGGCAAATGCTAGACAGGCCAAAGTCAATTGTCTTGTAAAAATTGACTTCAGCGTAAATTTAATGATAATCATATAGAATACCAGCCTGTTAATAATTTTCAACCCGCCCCTGGGGGTAAGAAAAAGGATAACGGTTGATAAATGTCGAGAAAATTTCAGCAAGCCATCGCCATTGACAGCCAATCTGCGATTTTCACCAAAATCGGTCAATATTCGCTCAAAATGACTAGGATAAGCGGCAAGGATAATTCAAATTGAGTATTTTCTTGGTCGAGATGTTCCAATTTTTCCGAACAGAGGTCTTTTTCATGTTACGTATCACTTACTTTTCAGATTCAAAACTCATACTCTTGCCTTGGATTGGACTCAAATTCAAGGTCGCCTCGTAGTAACCTCAAATTGCATTTCATGTCATCCATCCATCCATCTGAAATTTAAAGCCAATTTTAATGAGGTTCAGTCAAATTAAAATCTTGTGATCCTCTTAAAATGCCGTGTCATGCCATTCATTGCATTTGAATCTGAAATGGTAACAGCAGCAGCACCAGCAACGATAAAAAAATCATATACAATGTTTTTTTTTTATATTCCTAGTATTTTTACGTCTTTTTATTCCATTTTTTTTTTTGTTATAAGTCCTGACATGTATATCGTGTGCATGCTAATACATATATTGATAGGAAAAAAAATGCAGAAAAAAATAAGAACAAAACTGAAAAAAAAATAAAAGTTATAAAAAAAAAATATAAATTGGAAAAAAATGCAGGGAGCACAAACATGATATGAGACGCGTTTTGTATCGTCGTATTTCTACATCACTAAGCATTTTATATGAATATAATAAAAAAAATTAAAAAAAAGGAATACAAAAAAAAAATTGAAGTTTGCTTGTACTTCGTATTCGTCCAACCAACTGCACCATTACAGATTCCATGTATAACATGCGCCTCTATATTGGCTGGTCTTTGCTTTTGTGTTATGTCTGGTCAAGCAAATTGTTTTTTTTTTTTTTTTTTTTTTTTTTTTTTTTTTTAATATAAATTTATACGATACGATATTCAAGTCAACCGTGTATAATCTGACTTAGGATGTATAAACATTTTTTTTTATTTTCATTTTAAAAGTACACATTGAAATATTGAAAAAATTAATAATAATGACTTTTTCTCTCTCTTGCTGGTTCCGCGCGCGCTTTTTTTCATTATTATTAGTCAAAAGATGTATATTTATAATGATGATATATGGCCATAACTCGGTTCTTTATATTCGGATGTAATGTAATGTAATGTGTATGAAATTTGTTGTTGTTGTAATTTTTATTAATAATAATAATATGAGAAAAAAAAATTACAGACAGAACTTTTTATTTCATTTAAAATGAAATAAGAACAATTGAAATACTGGGGAAACCTCTTTGCACACATTAATTTTTATTTAGCGCGTCAACAATAATGAATGTTACGAGTACTTTGGAGTCATATGGGAACTGCATGATGATGATGATCATGATGATGTTGATGTAAAATAAAAGTAAAAATGTAGTGCAAAATACACACACAAACCTAACTAACAAACTAACAGTATTTCATTATAAAGTGTATGCTTCAGCATAAAAATGTTAATTATTGTTTATGTTTCTCTCCATTTATTTATTTATTTATATTTTTTTTTCATTTTCTCAGAGTTATAAGAAAGATTTATTTATATTTTTTTTTCTTTTTGCGATTCTAATTAAGATTTGTATACACACACACACACACACACATTTTACATTTAATTATTATTTTAATTTTGTTTTGGTTTCATGTTTATTTATATTTCCTTCATTTTATTATTAAATTAAAAAACAAAATAATAACATTGAAACGTGAGGATGAAACAAAAACAACAAAAAATGCATGTCAAATCAGCATTTGTTTCAGCCATGAATCATCAACGAACAGTCAGAAACAAGTCGATATTTTAATTAAAATTAAAAAAATTAAAAAAAAATATTTTTAAATTTAATGCTTTTGACAGGAATCGAAAAAAAAATATATATTATAATGATTTATTATTATTATTAATATTTAAAGTTATAAAAGTACCGATAAAAATAATAATAAATAAATAAATTACAAAAAAATAAAACATTTATATACATAAAATATTTATGTTACCCACATATTTTCTTATCAAAGTTCCTTTTTTCATTATCATTTTATATTATACATATTTTTTTTTTTATTTAAAAAGAATGTTTATTATTTTTTAATAAAATCATATTTTGTTTGTACCATACCATGGAATATTTTTGTTGTAATGTAATGTTATTAATGTAAAAATAATGATAATTTATGTATATTGTACTTGTTATTATTATTATTATTATTACTTGATAACTTTAATAATATATTACTTGTATAATATAAAATACATTTAACTTGCATTTTATTAGTTTTATATACGTTGTTTGTGTGTTTTGTGTGTGCGGATGTATGTCAGTTTAAAACAGTATCAGACTGCATAAAAGTAATAAAAAAAAGGTTAAGTCGGGAGGTCAACAACCGATAAGTATAACTTTTGTCTATTCAGTGTTATAAAGGGTGATATGTTAAGGATATTGTGTTAAATATATATTTTAATTGTGGTTTATTTTTAAAGTTTTAAGTGGGTATTTCAATGTTAAGTTTCAATTTCAAAAGGTGATTTGAATTGAAGGTGTTTGAAAAGAATATGAGTGAATTGATTGATAATTGTTAAGTTATTATCAATTAATCAATAATTTTGAATTTTGTGAGAAAAAAATCTAGATGGCGCTGATTAGAAGCGATCAAACAAGATACGTCGATTAAAACAAGCCTCTGAATTTACCTTCTTAGCTCCATAAAGTCACCATTTTGATTTCATTTATTTTTTAAGAAATATAAAAAACAGTAAAAGCGTTTTAAAGCGAATCCAGGTGGCGCTGCTTCGATGCGATCAAAAAATTTTTTTCTGAAATATTTTGTGATATGTTTTTAAGCAAATTTTTCTCTTAAGTTTTCAATAAAAACCTTTCAAGCGCCATTTAGACCAATTTAAACGAAAAGTCATAAGTCATCTTTCGGATTTGAGCAAATATCTAGATGGCGCTGATTCAAAGCGAACATAAAAGTACAACCTCTTTAATGAATATGCTCAGATTCACTCTGCTTTCCCTGACTTGAATTCATCGAGTTACCTTAATAATTTTTTCCTAAGTGAATCTAATAAATATGATTGTGAGCGTTTTAAACCGAATCCAGGTGGCGCTGCTTAAATGGGGTCGAAAATCAGTCACGAAATGTTTCAGTGAAATTTTTCCTGACGTATTCAATTCAAAGACCTTTCAAATGACAAAGAAATCATTTTAAATGAAAAATCATCAAAGCTTTTTTCGTCATGTGAGTAAAAATCCAGATGGCGCTCATTCAAGGTCGTTTAAAAGACTTAATTGAGATTAAAAAACTGAGATTTTTTCTTTGTAAATTTTTGTCTTAGACCCTCCAATTTAACTTAATCATTTAGAACTTAGCAGAAAATAAATAAATTACAATAAAAGCGTTTCAAGTCGTATCCAGGTGGCGCTAATGCAAGTCGATTACTATTAAAATTCGAATTTTACTTTTTTGAATATTTTTACATAAAAAAGTCAAAATTAATTCAAAATTTTATCTCTTCGTCCCGTCAAATAACACAGTGCGTGTTTTCTGGTTCAAGAAAAACTTCATCAAAATGAGCGTTCAAAACACAATCCAGATGGCGCTTCATAAAAATCGTCTTAAGCAATTTCATTCTTCTTAAATTTAATATTACTTTTAATTGTCCTTTAAAACAAAATACATTCATTAAAATAAAATAATAGTTTTTTTTCAAAAATGCATCATAATTTATATAACACAACTAATAACATTAAATACAATATTTTACATTTTAAAATTTATGAATTTATACAACAGCAGCAATATTAAATTTTATTATTATTATTATTATTATTATTATTATTTTTTTTTTACAATGAAGCAACAACAACAACACAATATGAAATGTTGTTGTAAGAAAATGCATCAAGTAATAAATTATTATTATTCTTTGTTTAATATTGTTATTATTATAATAAATTGTGTACATATTTACAATTAATCTTAATTGAGGTGAATTTTCTTTTACCGTACTGTACATAAACTGTGTATGGAAACACATTTCAAGTACAAGAAAAGACTCTGAATTTATAGTAAAAGGAATATAATGCATATAATGAATAATAATAATAATAATAAAAGACAATACAGGTCGTCCACAAGTTTACATTATACATTTTATACAATACTTGTTGTAATTCTTTTGTATATACATTTTATATATTCTTGATGATGATGATGATGAAGAAAAAACCTTGAAACTCTTTTTTTTATTTTTTTTCTTCTTTGTATTGTATTGTTTTTTTTCTTCTTAAAAATAAAAATAAATTTATATACAAGTTAAATCGTGTATAAAAGGATTAAAAATTGTAAAACAGTCAAAAGGTTAAGGCTATTGACTACATAACGTCTATTCTATTAGTATTGGGTGTCTCATTCTCTTATTGTTGTATTTTTTTTTCATTATTATTCGTATTTTCTTCTTGATTAAAGTTCCTCGTTAAAACTAAAAATGTGTATATACAAACATTAAATAAATTAAGATTAAATAAAAAATAATAATAATATAAGACAGGCAATTAATTATGATATACGTACACACACTGTGCACGATCGATACTCGACGTTTGTGTTACCGTAAATTGTGGTAAATTGTATAAATTTAATATGAAATAATTCATCATAATGTTAAATTTTCTTTTTATACATAAGCATAATCATAATTTATTTTCATTTTTGTTACATTTCATGTAATAAATCACCCTATTTTATGATAAACATTTTGAAGTTGTTTTGAAATCTTAATTATAATAATTTATTTTATGTACATGCATATAATAATATATTGCATCAACATGTATATAAGTTATTTATATACTAATCAAGCAAAGAATCTACAAAAAAAAATTTATACAACACAAAAAAAAATACTAAATGAAGAAAAAAAATAACAACAGAAGAAGGTCAACGTCGTTGTTGCTTCAGGGAAAATTGCTTAATATAAAATTCAATAAACCAAAAAAAAAAAATATTATACACATAGAATAGAATATTAAAGTGAAAAAAAAAGATTGAAAAGTTCTTGTGTGTGATGTTATTTTGTTTGATGTATATTTTTAAATGAAAATTCTAATTTAAGAATAACGGGCATTAAATGCACTTTACGTATAAAAGTAAAACAATTTTAATTATTATTATATCTTTTTTCTTTCATTATAAAAAAAATAATAATAATAATTATAATAGGGCACACACCCAATGCAGACCAAGTCAAGTCTACGATAGAAAGAACCACGTGTATATAATAATAAATACCGGCAACATACAAACAGCACTCATTCTATGTATAAAAAAGATCTATCTCTATGTATAAAAATAAATTATATAGACTTGAAAGTTATTAATGTGTACTGCGTATAGTGTATGTATGTATGCATATAGTGTGTGTGGGTATGTGTACTACGAATGTTTAGTTTTGAAGGAGTTGGTCAAGTATTTTGTAGTAGAAGTTCTTGGAAATTCTTTGAAAGAGGTTGTGCTAAGGTTTGTAGTGTTCATTTTCTCACTAGGTAGTATTTTCACTACTATTCACTTATTTAAGAATCTATCTCCATTTTCTCACTAAGTAGTATTTTCACTACTATTCACTTACTTACGAATCTATCTTCATTTTCTCAGTAGGTAGTATTTTCACTACTATTCACTTATTTATTAATCTATCTCTATTTTCTCACTAGGTAGTATTTTCACTACTATTTGCTTATTTAGGAATCTATTTCCATTTTCTCACTAGGTAGTATTTTCTCTACTATTCACTTATTTACGAATTTATCTCCATTTTCTCACTAAAAAGTATTTTCACTACTATTCACTTTTTAGGAATCTCTCTCTCCATTTTCTCACTAGGCCATATTTTCGCTACTATTCACTTACTTACGAATTTATCTCCATTTTCTCACTAGGTAGTATTTTCACTACTACTTGCTTATTCAGGAATCGATTTCCACTTTTTCATTTACTGGATTGTTCTGATCGATTTCAAATGATGAGTAGGCTCAACCTAAAGTCCATGTCGTGTCCTATCCTTAAACTTTCTTTCCTTCTTCATGTCACGTAATCTCTCTCCATTCCCAATCCCAATATAGTATACAGGATATTCTGATATATATTCAAGAAGAAAAAAAAGAAAATATGATAATCAACGAATATGAACAAGCAACTCAGTATACATACACACACACACACAAATTTCATAGATGGGGGCCATTAATGCATAGTGTTCTATATCTATGTTATAATACGACGCTGTTATTTAACATACATTCATATATATATTAAATTTTATGTTATTTTCTGCTTGGGGGTTCAAATTGCATACCGGGCCCTCTTTCACATACAACCTTATACACATATAGCTCTCCATACACGTTCCTTTTATTTTTATTTTATGTTTAACAGAATTATTTATGCTTTATATGTTGTGTGTACAATACATAAATTTATATTTATTCTGGGGAACTGAAAACGGCAAACATTGAGAGTCTCATCTCGTAGAATGTTGATGATGATAAAATAAAATAAGAAAAAATATATATAGTATAAAAATAAAAATATACAAATATATAGTGTATATGTAAAAGAATGAAAGACAAAACAATGCAATGCTTTAACGTAAAAATAATAATAAAATGAAAATAAAAAATAGGAGTAATGAAATGTTAGTATACGAAAAAAAAAACTTTGACGGTCACGCGTTTTTCTGTTATTATTATTATTATGTGTTTTTTTGACTATTATTGCTCTTTATTATTATGAAACGAAATGCAATGTCTAGTACATTGAAAAGGATTCTGTCTGGGAATTTTGTGTTATGGTCATGAATTCGGTTCTTGACTCATAAATTAATTTTTTTTTGTTTTGTATTGTTAATAACAATCATGAATATAATGAAAACAGGTGCACGTCTAAGACATTCGCTTGACTTGAAAATAATCGATATTTTTCAATAATCATTTTATTTTATTTTTTTTGAGTATGAAATTTCTGTATGAAATACGAGGGAAAATACATTAAAAATTTAATGAAATAATAATAATAATAAGAGGGGTCTTGTGATTCTGCCATCTAACATCGTATGTGAGAGAGAGTCCCCATTCCTGTTATAATGTTTTTTTTTTCTTTATTATTATTATTATTATAAAAATATACAAGGGGCTATAAAGGTATGTATATATATCGTTCTATGTTTAAAGTTGGTGTGTATAATTTAGTTTTCTGCAATTTTCCTTCTATACTTTATTCGCAATTTTTATAACACACACACACACATACACATATAAATGTCTTGTATGCATGTATGTATGTAAAGAAACAAACTATGTGTGTATGTTTACTTTAATTTTAATTCTGTGTATTAAGGTCCTGTGTATGTATGAATGGGGGCTACCCTCCATATATAAAAACACATTTTCTACGAACACTCTCTCTTAAAATTTTTCGTCAACAAAACTTACTACAATTGAGTGTAAAAATGTCGTACACACACATATGTGTGTATGTACATAAAAAAATTTAAACTCTTCACTCGTTTAAATTAAACACAGAATGCAAACAAGAGTACTCCATAAGTAGTATATCGTCGTCGTCGTCGTTGCCACTCTCAAGCAAATATGCATGAGACGGTTCAGTGAGTGTGTGTGTGTATGTGTGTACTATATGTAGTAAGTGAGTAAACGTAAGTTTAACATACACACACATACATACACATGTACATTAAAAAAACTTATAAGGTTTGGGGGGTTTTCAATATACGCGAGAATATTTTCTAAATAAAAATGTTATCATGTAGTGCATACTTCAGTTGAAATTGAAAATTTGACCGAATTGGTTGGGTTTTTTGGTATACTCTCTCTTTGTTATTATATTATTATTACTATAAATATAATATAAAACCATTTACTACTACCAACAACTAAAAACATATATATAAAAAAAAAATTTATAAGAAGGAATAAAAAAACGAAAGAAATATATGTTAAAATATATTTAAAAAATAAATAGAAAGATATAACAACAAGAAAAAAAAAATATAATAAGAAAAAGAAGTTCAAGCAAGGAATATACTGTTAAAAGTGTAATATTATTATTTTAACATTTAAATTACATTTCAAAACTTAACTTTCAATAACTTACAAATAATTTTCAAATTGAAATTGAAATTGAAGAAAAAATTGAATTTAAAAATAAAATCATCATCTTACAAATTCATGTTACAATTCAAAAAAAATTTAATATTTAAAAGTGAATTATGATTACATTTCAATAAAATTTTCACTGAAATCAAAAGACATCAATATAATAAATTCATGATTAAATGTAAATATACATTAAAATTCATTTAAATTAAAATTGAAAGTAAAATCACTTAAAAGTTATAAATTTTTATAATGTTTAATTAAAATCCTGATTATTTATTAATGTAATAAATATAAAAAAAATAAAAATATTGAATTAAAATGAAATTTAAATGAAAATTATATTAAAATAGTATTAATATTAATATTCAAACGAAAAAAAAGTTAATATTATAATAATATAAGTTCAAAACCTTGTTATTCAAATTAATACACCAAAAATTAATTAAAAAGTTTTTCAATCTCCTTTTTTTTACTATGAAAATGAAAAATAAAGGAAAAAATTAAATTAAAATAAAATTATAATGATTTTAGTTATATTTTTTTGTTAGAAGTCTGTCTTTAAAGTCAGACTTTAATTTTTGTTAAAATTTTTTAAATGAAATTGAAATTGAAATGAATTGAAAAAGAAATTTTAAAGTTAATCCATTTAAACATTGATACATTTTAATGTTTTATTAATTTTAATGTTAAACATCATTATAAAACATTATAATTAAACATTTTTATAATAAAAATTAAATTATAATACAAAATAATATAAAAATGATTATTTTCAATTAAGAATGTTACGTGAAATGTAATGAACTTTTTTTTCATGTTAACATTAAAAAGTGTTTATCTTAAAATTTAATGTTAAAAAAATATCATGTTATAATGTTTAAAGTTATGTTTAAATTAAAACATTATTAATATTATAATTTTTAATCATAATAAAATGTTTAGTAATGTAACATGAATTTAACGTTAAATTTAAATTCAATTTTTTCATCAATTTTTTCAATTGAAATGAAATGTTAAATAAATTGCATTCATAAAATGTATGAAATTAAAAAATATCATTAAAAAAATTTCAATATACATTAAAAAGCAAGAAAATTAAACATTATCATTATATTAATTTTTTTAATATTTATTTTAGAGAAGAAAAAACATCTTTGTGTATTTATTTATGTGAGTAAATAAAAGTTAAAAGTAAAAAAAGTATTCAAAAAAAAATAATGATCAATATTAACATTATCACTATCACATAAAAAAAGTATATTATCTTAAAATATACATTGAAGTGAGAATGAATTTTACAAAAAAAGAAAATAAATTAAAAATAATAATAATAATATTAAAGTGAACATTGAAAAAACATAAAAATTAAAAGTGAATTTCGTTTAAATTTAACTTAAAATAAAATATATATTTAATGATATATATAAAAAATTAAAATAAAATAATCATCATCATTAAAATATTATTATTAAAACTAAAAAAACACACATTTCATATTGCAATGCAAACAAATTTTTATTATTAATAATAATAATAATAAAATACCATCAAAGAACATCTTGAGTTAAATCCGTTCTACTTAAAATTATATATTGAATGATATACATATAAATATATATTTATATAAATATATATAAACATACAGCTAAATCTTAATACAAGCACAAATGTGTATAAAACATAAAGTAAATACAATAAAAACGCATCAGATGTACGATAAACTTTTAATACATAACAAATTGTATTAGAAAATGTGAGTTTGATCATTTTTTTTTGTTTCTGTATAACATTTCATATTAATATTGTAACAATTATATTCAATGTATAATGTTTAATATGAGAGTAATTAAAAATATATATATTTATATGTTTAATGTTATATATAATATAATAATGTTTATATTTCTATAAAAAAAATAAAAATATTCAACGAATATCATAAAAATAAATAAAAAAAGGATAAATAATGTGTGTGTGTCTGTGTACTTAAATATGTTTATTTTAAATGTGTATTTCAATGTATATATTTATATACAAAATGTACGATGAGCGTGAGACATTAAACACATAAATCTCTTATTACATTTATAACGATCTGTATTGTAGTACTCAACATCCTTCTTCTTCTCATTCCAATACCAGCATGATGGTGAATTTTTATATATTTTTTATTTAATTTTAAATTATTATTATTATTAAAGTTATGAATTAGCGAGTAAAAGTTTTCTGTTCCTTATTTATGTTTATTTTCATTTAAATACACACAAATTTGTATAATAATAAACTTTGTTTTATCATCAAGTAAATGACGTGTACAGTAATTAAAATGATTATAATTATTATGAATCAAATGAAAACGAAATTAAATTATTATATATTTAAATATACACGTTTAATATAAATAAACACCACGTTAAATAAAAAAAAAATAAAACGGATGAAATACAAAATATTTATAAACATTTGAACATATGATATTGTGTGATATACATCATCATCTATAATAATGAAATCGTGTCTGTACATATATAAAATTTTGTCGGTGTTTGGAAATTTTTCGTTATCAACATCATAAACTGTATATTTTTATATACATATAAACATAAATATATAAAATATGAGTCAAATATTTCCGCTTATTTAAATAGAACAAAAAAATATAAATGTATGAAATGTATTTATTTATACATAAAAAGTTTAAACAAAAACTGGAAGTGTAACAAGTGATGCTTTTTTTTGTTATTTGTTGTTATTATTATTATTGTTATTTATTTATATTTTACCGGTAAAATGTTTTTTGGTGTGTTTTTTTGCTGCCAATGTTTAGAAAATTAAAGTGAAGTGTTGCAATTTTTGGATTATAAAAATTAATGTGATTGGATTTCGTTTATGGTGATGAGTCATATGAGGAAATTCTATTCGTGGCTTTATACTGAAATGAATTCTTAAGTGGAAGCAAATGAAACTAAGAATGAGGTTTCGAACTGAGCTCACACTGAAGTTGTTGTGGCTCGTGGACGTAGTTTTTGACTTTAAACAGTCTTCATATCAAAATGACTTTTTGCCTTAGTGTATATCAAGGACGGAGATAATTTTTTTTTTGGGGAAAGGGGGAAAAGGGCAGCTGATACATTTTTTCATACAAATCTTTAAATAATGAGAGACTGAGCCCCCCCTACACCCTTGTAAAATCCGTCCTCGTCTATTATCTTGGTTAACCAGAACAATTTTAGCACCCACCATAAAACCTGATGGTGCAGAATTGTTAGTCATACCAAAGAGTTTCACAATCCCGAAAATTAACATTCTGCATTGAAAAAAAATAGATTTTAGAGTGATTTGAGTGTCTGGATGTTTTCCTTGGAAGAAGTCTTCTACGAATCAGCTAAACGTAACTTACAGGTCACAATTACGCACTTTTTAGCGCATTTCGAATGAAGAAATGCACTTTATCAGACGGTTTGTCCGCTGTCACTCTGAGACTGTATCACTGATTGCTATCCATAACTCCGAAATGGTTCAGGGTTTTTTCTATAAGACAGAGAAACTCCTGAGGATTATTTATAACTTATTAGTTTTGAGATTGGGCTCATGGATGGGCTCCAAATCCTAAAAACCGTTTAAAAACGGTTAAAAAATTGAAAATTTCTTTTGTTGGATGGAGGAGCTTTTTAAAATGAGCTTTAACTTATTAGCTTCAAGATTAGGCTCTAAAAATTGGGCTCAGGGACTAGTCTTCAGAGCCCAAGAACAGTTGAAATCCCAAAATTTCACACAAATGGATTTTTTTCAAAATAGTGGAGTTTTTCAAAATGTCGAAATTGTTTAAAAAATCCACAATTTTGAAAAATTCTTTAAAAACTTGATTTTATTTAATGAACTGAATTCCATCGAAGTGCACTTTTCTTAACCGCCTAGTGGCTAGAATTTTTTTTTTATAAATTGAAGAGAAATGTGCTTAAAAATCTCAATTAAATCAAAAATCTGACGAAAATTTAAGAAAAAAAATCAAATTCACCCCCAATTTCTTAAAAAAAGATAAAAAAGTATAATTGCATATCAAAGGACAATTTAAAATTTAACAATTTAAATTAAAATTTCTTTAAACGATATTCTGGAATTCGTATTTTTCAATTTATTTTTTTTTTTTCAATTGAATCAAATAATAATTTTCATCAAATTTTTTTTTTAGATTTTTTTCATAAACGAAATTTTTTAAAATAAAATAACTGTTATAAAAAAAGTACAAATTTAATTTTCGGGGGTTTCTTTCATTTTATATTTTTATATTAATACACTTTATACATTTTTTTTCATTATTATTAACATTCACCTTGTTGTTTGGATGACGACGATGATGATGATGATGATATATAAAAAAAAATATAATTTAAAAAGTTCCACAAATTTTTCTTTTTCGTTGATTGCTATTGTTGTTGTAGGAAAAAAAATTCCATTGCATAAATATGTTTTTTTTTTGCATATACACATCAGTATATGCCTTTGTTTGGAGCATATGATGATCATGATGAAATAAAATAAAAAAAAATATTATAAAGTTTGCACTCTTCTCTGCACAGAGAAAATTAAAATAAAAAATCATAAAAATATTAAACTTTTTCCATTTTGATAACATACAATGAAAAAAAAATATTAAAAAAAATAATAATAATAAAGAAACTCCTACTCAGAACACAATGAACACAAAACACACAGGAACGAGTGAATTGAAGATACTTGAAGTTTGAAGTACAATTTTTTTTTATATTTTTTATATACATTTTATGTGTGTGTGTGAGTACCATCATGAAGGAAAAGTGCCACTATTTATGTGTATAGAAACCCACAAGTTTTATTTTTTTAATATTTTTTTTAATATTATAATAATAATGTATGTATTAAAAAAATTAATCAAAACTTTTTTCTAGAAGCAATATATTTTTTTTGTATGTCTCTCTTTTTTTCATTTTTAAATTTTTTATTTTAATTCTTTCAATTCAAACTTTTTTTTTAATAATATTATATATAAATAATTTTTTTTCATAAGAAAAAAAATAATATTAAGTTAAATTGAATCAAGTGATTGAAATATGCAAAAAAAAAATAAAAATATGGATGAAAAGTTAAATTTTTAATTTAAAATTAAACTTCAACACAATTTTTTGTTCAATTTTTTTTCAATGTATTTTTTTTTGAATAAAATTGATATTAAATTTACATTTAAATATATATAAACTGAAATTTTGTCCTTGGAAATACATTTCAAACTTATTTCAGTTCATTCTGTTTTTTTTTTTAAAAAGAAATATAAGAATAAGAATTGCTGAAGTATATTTTGCAACTATACACACACACACACATGCACACACCCAGAAGTTTCTTATCTGTATCGACAATCTAATTTTTTTTCGTCATCATTGTTTTATTTTTTTTTATAATTCTTTTTTTTTCATACATCGTTGTAGTTCCTCGTATTTGAACTTACAATATTGAATTTTATTTTATTTTATTATGTTTGTTATTTTTTTTCTGTTATTTTTATTCGCAGACATTAATAACAAAAATATAATAATAGGAGTATAATATAACTAACATAAGAACGGTTATTATTGTTATTATATGTTGCTACTATCTTTAAAAATGATTTTTTTTGAATATATTTGAAAATGAAACTTTTGAGGAATTACCTCAATTTAAAATTTTCTTATGGTTTAATATACTTTTTTAAGAGTGTAGTTTAGTCCAGTGATGTCATTTTCAAATCCAACCTCAGTGGCCAATTGGCCATATGGGCAATCTGACAAATTCCAGAAAGGCCTCAGTCAATCGTCTTGTAAAAGTTTTAAATCATAAAGAATGATAGGGTCGTTCATAATTTTCAATCCGCCCCCGTCCAAGCTAACGGTCCTCCAAGGCCGAAATCAAAAAAATAAAAAAAAAAACATTTATATTCATAAAAAGCTTCATATCTCACATATTTGACTTCCTAGAGGGCGCTGTTTTCCTTTGTTTAGGAAATAAAATCCAAAATTTAATATTTTTCCTCTTATCACAGATTTGCTTTGTCCCTCAACGCCACACTTGCCTTTTCCAGATAATGAAACGAATTCCAGAGTTGCACATTCCACGTTTCCTCTAATTTTTGAGTCAGCGCCATCTCTGTTCATTTAATTACGAATTCGCTTTAAAATCATTTTATATTATAGATATCAGTATCATGTCATCTCTGACCATATCATATCAAGAGACACCTTTATATAAAATTATTTTAATTTCTTCATACCATTTTTTTTTTAATTTTAATTTAATATGAAACATAATAATAAATGCATATTGTCGTTGTGGTCGATTTTCATTTTATGCATATTAAACATCCTCTTCTCAAAATAAATATATTTTCTTGTATGTCTTTTTATCACACAAACACACACACAACCACACACACACATACACAGAGAAAACGATAAGACTACAACATTAGTTTGTACATTTTTAGCCATTAATTTTATGAAAACATCATAGAAATAACAAAAGAAAATTGAGGAAAATTTTTGGTGAATTTTAGAATCATGTTAATTTATTTTAGGATGTATGTGTGTGTATGTGTGTGTGTATGGCAATATATTTTAAAATAACAGGATAGGAAAAGAGTGGCCACAGTTTCCATTTATCTTGCTTATATTATACATGAAATTTAGAATAGAAATATTTTTCGTAGTGTGTTTCCTGAAAACCAAAACAACCGCTTCCTTTTGTATATTCATGAGCCAAGAGAAACGATATTTTGTATAGTTTATTTTTATTGAAAAATAGTCTTTAGTACAACACTAAAATTAATGAGACATTACTTGTAAGAATATAAAAACTCATAAAATTTCATATAAATTTGTCGACCTTGTTGTCTGGCCTACAGCTAAACATGCAAAAATTAGATACCGTGAATTTCCTAAAATTGAATAAAAGTCGACACAAATTAAATCAAAATATTTACATTTAATTTATATAATATTTAATGTTTTTCTTGTAGTATTATTCAGCTTGTTATGCCCATATTATTTTATTATTATTATTATTGTAAGTGGAAATGAATTTCCCCAGTTATTTTTTTTATATTTCATTTTATTATGGTTTCGATGTTGTTCAATGTTGTTCTTTAATATGAAACATAATACAAAATGGCGCTTAAAGTGCGCAGACAACCTCTGAAAAAGTTAAATATGCGTAAAAAATTATTATTTTTAATAAATGTATAATTTGAAATCCTTTGAGACAGTCTGTAAGGCACTAAATCATGTGTGACCGTAAATTTCTAATTTAATATGATGCTATTTTTAAACATAATAAATTATGAAATTTTATGAATTTTATATCAACTGACTTTAATTTTGAGAAAAAAAAATTATAAAGAAACATCAAAATTTTATATAACTTTTGCAGACATCAACGTACATACAACGTAGTATAATAATAATTATTACACGAAATTGATCATAAATTATTGCCAAAACATAAATTTCCTGCACAATCAGCAAAGTAACATCATACACATACACACATAAATTCTATATTTATTTTGTATTTTGCTACAGTCTTGTGTTCATACACAAAATGATTAATGGAAACTCTTTTGTAAACCCCTTGCTATCGTTGTTGTCGGTGTATGTAACGTATAAAATAATGATAATAAATTTTAACGTATCTTGAATGTATTATTATTTTAAGAGCTTAAGTTTTTCATTTGAGTATAAAATTTTTACGTTTTACATGCAGATCGATAAAATTTTTGTTTGTGTAAAAGTAAAAACATGAATTTACTTCATTTTATTAATTTACGTTCTTTTTTTTGTGTTTATTTTCAGAGTGGTCGTGGTAGAAAAGCCCGAAACGCTGTTTCACCTAAAACACAAGTCCCTACATCATCAGTTAGTCCAATTCCTGCTGCAACAACAACAACTGTTGTCCCACAACCATCACCCAGTCCTGCAACACAAAATTCTAATCAATCACAACTTAATGTTGTAACGAGTGCAACTCCGATTGTTAGTCAACATCAGCAGGTAAATCAAAATTCTGGACAACAATCAATTGTTGTGTCAAGTCATCAGCAGCAACAACAACAATTACCACATCAACAACAGCATCAGATAATCTCGATACAACAGAATAACGGTCAACATCCAACCAATCATACAACATCTTCAAGTATTATTCAACAAACAGCCACAATTACCACAATGAAGGATCAATCACAACAACCAATGGTATGATTTTCTAATTATTTTTCAATGATGAAATGGGTGTTTAATTAATTTTTTTTGTTATTTTATAGACACCAATGGCATTCTATCCTACATGGCAAGCTGATCCAACACAAGGTTGGCAAAATCAGTTTATTCAACAGATTCCACAAAATACTCCTACTATCACACCCTTAGGAGGATCTCTTGATTTCCAGCCCCAAAGTTATGCATATCAGGCAAATAGTTATGTACAGACTGGATTAGGATTTGATCCAAATTATGGTCGTCCTACATATGCAAGTCCTGTTCAAAGATATGATGTCATGTCAAATCAGCTTCCTTTAAGCAATCAGGTGTCATTACAAAGTGTTAATTTTGCACCAACTGTAACATATGCTGGACAGGTATCTAGTGGTCCGACATTACTATTAGGTGGTAGCCAAAATGGTGGTGATTCGACCAAACAGTTGTCGGGAAACGACATGCCTGGCTATCCACGGGTGAGCAACGTTCCGCAGCGCTCACTCAATTGTAATGGATATCCAGGCAGTGAATATAGCGGAACACAACAATCAACTTCCACTAACAACACAACACAATCTTCTGGGAGCAGTAGTACATCTATGCACCCACCAACAATTTTACAATCTCCGAGTCGATCAAGACCCAATTCCAATCAACAAATCTATTCTCCAAGTCATTTGAATAATAGTCTTAGTATGCAAAGCTCATATAATTCATCACCAAGTCATAATACAACAACTCCAGCACCCGGTAATAGTAGTGTTTATGGTCAACAATTACAAGACAATCAAAATGGACAAAGTCCTAGCAATGGTAATACACAACAACCAGATTGGACCTGGAATAATGGAATGCCCCAGCAAAATGATATGTTTAGTCAATCGGATCGAGTTAATTTGAATACACGCTTAAAAACAATGATACTCAACAAGGGTGATTCAAATGATGATACGACTAAACTTAGTAATGATCCGTCTCAACAAGCTCAACAGACCGGTCATTTTTTATCGTATAGCCACCACCTCCGAGACACTTCGAACAGTATGAACGACAATAATACGACAGTGCCTGAACAACCAGGCACTGATACATTCGGACGTGGTGGCATATCAGAAAGTTGGAATTTCCAACAAAAAACTAGTAAGAAACATCAGGATTTTGAGCAGAAGCAGCAATCAATTGAGAAAAATATTGAAGATAGTAGCAGACGTGATAATAGTTCCACCGATAAATATTCATCGTCTTCATATTATGGAAGTAGTAGCAGTAAAAGCAATAATAATAGTAGTAGTAATGATAAAATGCAACCACAGAAGACAAAAAGTCCGAATAAATCGTACTCAACAAAAACTGATAAAATAAAGCGTGAAAATACATTTGATCCCTATGATTTTGATGCGAATCGTGTTAAACAAGAGGACACTGCACGTCCCGAAGCATTTGAGAAAAACTACCAAAGTTTCATTAAATATGCTGATTTTGTTGATCAACAGCAGCAGCAGCAACAACAACAACAAAGTCAGCAAACACAACCACAACAACCAGCACAAGACTCAAGTAAACTTGGAACAGAGTCACAACCAAATTATTATTTACCATCATACAATTACTCTGGATTTCAACCATATCCAACTTATTCTCAAGGTTATACGAATCTCACACCCAACTCGTATACACCACAAGAAACACCCGGAATCAATCAATCAAGTAATAGTGCATTTATGGCAACAAATCAAACAACAACCGCGACAACAACAAACTTTGAACAGCAAATTCCAGCACATACATATCCAAAAATTTGTGGTACAACCAACAATAATCAGCCGACAAATGCAAGTAATACAAGTACAACCAAATCTGATGGTGATATAAGTCAAGATAGTGGCACGTTAACACCTAAAATTGAACCAGAATATTCTTCCGAGTTAAGTCAGGCAGAAACACCAACAGTCGCTGAAACTCAAAGCACAGCTGGTGTAAGTGATCCAGAGAATAATTCAAATACAGACACAAATACCAATAGTAAACCTGAAGAAAAGAAACCTGTTAAAGAAGAGAAGGAAAAAACACCTAAAGTGAAAAAAGAAGTAACTGATGGTAAAGATCCTGCAAAGCCTAAACCTAAGAGAGTTAGAGTAAGTAAATTTTAATTAAATCCTGAAAATTTTAATTCATTTTTTTTTTTCATTTTTAAACAGAACAAAAACAAAAATAAAGATAAGAATAAGGATAAAGACAAGGAAGAAAAAGCAGTTGAACCAAAGCCTGAAGAGAAAAAAGAGATTGTTGAAACAAAAGCAATGAAAAAGGCAAAAGATCCTCTTAGCATAAAACCTGAACTTCCAAATTGTGATTGTTTCAAAGACGAAAAATCACCACCAGAACCTGGTAGCTATTATACACATTTAGGTTGTGCTGCTAGTTTAGCAGATTTACGTAAAGAAATTGAAGGTCGTGTTGGAATTACTGGGAAACAATTGCGGATTGAAAAAGTAATTTATACGGGTAAAGAAGGCAAATCAAGTCAAGGTTGTCCAGTAGCTAAATGGGTCATACGTAGAGTTGATCCAGAAGAAAAGCTTTTATACATTGTGAAACACCGTAAAGGACACAAGTAAGAAAAATGGTCATGATATCGTTTTTATGAAAGTTTTTATATTTGCTTATTGTTATCGTAATACATTTTCGTTTGGTTTTGGATTAATTCATTATAATTAATTCTTTTATCTTGTTTGAGCAAATAAAAGCTTTATCTATTTGACTTTTGATAATTTCTCACATATATTTTAACTGTTTTCTTTACTTTATTCAATTAATTTATTTAGATGTAAAGCAACATGGCTCGTTATATCAATAGTTGTATGGGATGGTGTTCCACCACATGAAGCTGATAGTGTTTATCGCATGCTAATCCACAAATTAAATAAATTCGGTTTGCCAACCACACGACGATGTGCAACAAATGAAAATCGAACATGTGCATGTCAGGGTCTCGATCCGGAAACTTGTGGAGTTTCATATAGTTTTGGTTGTTCGTGGTCTATGTATTACAATGGTTGTAAATATGCAAGATCAAAGACAGTTCGTAAATTTCGATTGTCTGTGAAAAATGAAGAAGCTGAGATTGAAGAACGAATGAATATCTTGGCTACAATGCTTTCACCGATATATTCGATGGTTGCTCCAAAATCCTATGACAATCAAACACAACATGAACGTGATGCATATGATTGTCGTTTAGGATTAAAGCCAGGAAAACCATTTTCGGGTGTGACGTGTTGCTTAGATTTCTGTGCACATACGCATCGTGATTTGCACAATATGCAAGACGGATGTACAGTGCAAGCAATTTTGCTGAAACCAAGACCGTATGGAATGCCACCAGATGACGAGCAATTGCATGTATTGCCAATGTATACTATGGATACGACAGATGAGTTTGATGATGAAGAAGCACAAAAGAAGAAAAATGAGACTGGAGCATGTAAATTATTGGATAAGTGAGTGTAAAATATTGTTTTCTCTTTTAAAATAAGATTTAAGCCAGAGTACAATATAATCAAACTTTGTATTTTTATTTTCATAGATTTCCAACTGAAGTTCGTGTTCGTTCAACTCCGTTACAACCTTGTAGAAGACATGGTAAAAAGAGGAATAATGGCAAAGATGATGAAGAAGGGCTAGGTGATGAAATTCCTGATGCATCTCCCGATCTATCAAAGTCCGATAAAAAGGATGGTAAAAAATCGAAAAAAGGAGAGAAGGAAAAAGCAACTACACCTACTCCTGTCGTTCCTCCTAAAACACCGACAAATACGTCAAGCAACAGTAACACAATGTCTCCAAGAGCAGCAACACCCAATAGTTTGACGAACAATTCAAATTCTAATAGTGCGTTTTCGACACCACCGTCCAGTCAACAAACTCAATCACAACAACAGCAGCAAACGCAACAACCTATAGCTAACAAGCCACCAGGTAGTACGAGCCTAATTGACATGGCATCGATGATTGACAACTTTACTGATGCACAACTCCAATCAAACCAAATATCAAGTACGGTTTTAGACTCTCCTTATGCTGCTTACGATTATAATTTAGGCACTTATGTAGATACACGGACGTATTACAATCAATGGCCCGACTATGGATATGGGAATCGGAAATCTGAAGACATTCCTGATACAACAACTCGTCCAGGTAGTAACAGTAGCAACTCAGCATTCAGTCCTAGCATATCTGAGCCAAAGACACCTACAAATTTTACTAATCTGGAAGACTTCAAACCGGGATTCCATCAAGCTGAACGTGGATTTGTTAAACCAAAGCCTCCAGAGTATCACACAGGTTATGGTTATCACACACCTAGCTATCCCAATCCTACATATCCCTATAATCCGTATGAAAATCCATACAATAGCTACAATTACAATTATGGACAAAGTTATCAACCATACAGTTATACACCAGGACCAATGCCACCACCAGGCCCTACATCTGTTCCAACTCCTCCAAATTGGAGTTTATATCCACATGCTAATCCTGCAGCAGCAGTTCCCAATCCAGTTCCAATCATGAAAGCTCCTGAACCCCCAAAAGAAACTCTTGGTGAAGTCAAAGAGGTAAATGATAACTTAGATTGTTTTGAAGATCCACAGATGGGTGGTGTAGCAATTGCATTACAACATGGTAGTCTCATAATTGAATGTGCCAAACTTGAAATGCACAGTACAACTGCATTAAAACATCCAAATCGTTTGAACCCGACACGAATGTCATTGATCTTCTATCAACATAGAAATTTAAATAGACGAGCTCATGGTACAGCTGAATGGGCTGAAAAAATGCGACTGAAAAAGTTAGGTTTATCAGCTGGTGATGAAGAAATGCTTATGATGGATGATGACATAAAAGATGAACCATTAGATGAATTTGAAGATCCAGATGCTCATTGGGGTGCAAGTCGAATGAGTGGAAGTAGCAAATCAAATAAATCATCGTCATCTTCACTTTCTCATCATCCACAAATGTTGGCACAAAAACCAATAAACAAGGTTGTGAATCATACGAATAATGATCAATCATCAATTCGATATCATCATCATCATATTCCCCATCAACAACATCATCCAAGTAATATAATGCAATCACCAAACAATCATCATGCAATGGGAGTTGCAGGTACAATGCCACCACATATTCCGTCTGGATATGCGACACATCACCAACCCACACATCATACAACACACCATCATCATCATCAAAGTAGTAATCATCATCATCATTTACATCATGGAGCCGGTGGTGCTAGTCATACTAGTCCCAATTGTTTAACCCGTACTACAACAAGTTGGACAACACAATTTCCAATGCATCCATGCATCACCACTGGCCCATATTACGAAGGACAAGCGGCAGCAGCTGCAATGGGTTTAGCATTAGATCCAAATATGCAACCACCACCAACTTGATTTCCAATGATCGATAATTATTAAGTTAATCACTATTTATTTTTATTGTAAAAATTTATAATCATAACTGACGATCACCCATCGTCTTTAATAAGATCAACATTATAGTTATTATACACAAGTATTTTTAAGTATACAATTTAAAATAATAACTCTTCAGTATTATATTTAAATCATTATTATTACTATTTATTATTATAATTAATAATAATTTACGTTTAATTAACATTTTCTACAAAAAATAAACGTCTTCTACTTTAAATCTTCCTTAATTTTCTCAATTCTTTGCTGCTTATTCAAAAAAATCCTAATTTTTCTTATAATTGTATATAAAACTTTTTAATATTTAAATTTAATTTTAATACTCATAACTGAGTGAAATCTAATTTTTTCTCATTTAAAACTATCAACTCGATTTAATTGATAGCATTAAATTAAATTAAAATTAACCATTAACATTATCTTTTATGTGTATATGATAAGTTCCATATTTTTTTTATATTATTATTATTATAAGTAGAAATTTCTTACGAAGCAACACATTCCAAATCTGTTGACATCAAAGCTCATTTTTATTATATAAATTGAAACATTCCTAAAATTGTTTCAGTTTTTTTTTCTTTGAAAAGAAACAGCCATATCGAAATTTATACAAAACAAAATTACAAAATAGCCATGAAAATTAATTTAGAATGCCATAAAATGTATGATTTAAATTAAAAGAAAAAAAACATTATAATTTTAGTTATTTAACGATTGATCTCCTAGAAATCGTATTTAAGACTCAACAATTACAAAGAAACCGTACAATCAATCACTTGAATCGTCTAAATTAAAACTATTAATCATAAAAAAAAATAATACAATTTTTAATATTTAACATGTAAATTGGCTTAAAAATAACAAAATTGTTAATAAAAGTTAAAATTCGGACAATTTTTCATCACACATACACACACTGCTTTAAAAAAAATAACAAATTATATACATAAAAATTAAGGATTAATAATGATAGAACAATATCTATTTTTTAAAACTTCTTTTTAAAAACAAATCAAATGATAGGTCATCATTATATTGAAAAAATATTAACTTTTAATATTAAAAAAAAAAAAAAAAAATCAATTTTAATAATAATAATAATTATTAATAAAAAAAACTGTATAATGTTAGAATGATATAAAAACATGAAAAAAGTAAAATGATGCCAAATAATTTGATGAAAAAAAATATAATATTAATAATGATTGAAATAAACATAATATTAATAAAAAATGTTCATAAAAAAATTACACGTTTACCCAAAATAAAATTACAGAAATAGAATAATAAATAAGAAGATATGTTGTTACAATTATAATTATTATTATTATAATAATATTAATATTCATTTTCGTCATTTTTTTATAATTTTATTTTACAATAATGTACCAAAAAAAACATAATTTTATGATAATAATTATAATATTAAATGCTTTTTTTATATTATTCATATAAAAATATTTTTAATAATAATAATTATTATATTACAACAATACATAAGTTGATGTATAAGAAGTATAAATATAAATATATATATTTATTGATAAAAAAATAAGGAAAAAAAAACATGAGATGATACCTACAATGTATTTTTTATTAAGGTTTATTATTTTATAGTATATAAAAAAATAAATATATAAAAAAAAACCTTTTAACAATAAAAAAAAGTAAAATTAAACATAATAAACGTTGTATAATTATCATTAATATTATCATTATTATACATAATAATAGTAATAAAAATACTGAATATTTACAATTGAAATATTAAAAAAAAACATTAGAAACTCAAAAGATAGAATAATGATAATAATAATGTTTAGAAATATGTTATATAAATTAAAAAAAAAAAAACAATAAACATTAAAAAATAAAATAAAATTGTGTCATTCGATATTAAATAAAATAAAAATAAAATAATGAAAAAAAAACTTTTAAGATAATAATAAATAAAAAAGTAAAATGAAAGCAAGATTAAATCTTAAGATAATAAGAAATGTAAGAGATTGATAAGATTGTTAAATTGGTAACTTTTAAAAGACACAATTTTGAGTAAAATAAAATTAAAATCAAATTTTAACGTCAAATGAAATGCATTGATACAAAAAAAAATTAAATTATATTAAAAGCATAAAATACATAATAAATAAAAAAATATACAATACAATAAGATGAATAAAAAAAGAAAACAAATACATAAGTTAAGATAATAGGTTCAAATAAAAGTAAATATAAAAAAATATTTAAATAAAAGAAAAAAAAACACACATAATATAAATCAATATATCAAATGAAATAAGTATGAAATGAAAAAAATACATAAACATTATAATGATAATTAAAAGCAAAATAAAAAAAATCTTTTTTCTGTAAAAATTATTTATTTAAACATGAAAAATATATGAACAATTTTGAAAGAATAATTTTTAATGTTTTTTTATTAAACTATTTTATTTTAAACTTCCATGTCCTTATAAATTTATTATTATTTATGTTTGACTTAAAATTAAAATTAACCCTTTGACAGGCTGTGGGTCGGATGTGACTCATTGAAATTGTAACATTTTGTCCATAGTTACTTTGACACTATAAAATTGCTACTCATAGAAATTGATAGAGATTAGCCACCATTCATTGGCTTAGAGACCTAAAAGTCGTTAAATACCGTAAGTATTTTCAAATAAACGAATTTGGTACGTTTTTTAGAAGAGCTCTCACACTGTAATCTATGACTCCATATCTTTATATTGATTCAAACACAAAAAATTGAATTTCATCGAAATTTTGTCAAAATCTAAGTTTAATTTTGCATAGAAAAGTTGTAGGTTTGAGTTCCATCATCTTAGTTACTTGAACATCAATATTTTGGCATCTCTAGTTGATTATTATAAATTTTAGGGTAAAAACTCTGTGAAAACAATGAAATTTGAATAATTTCTATTAACACAGTTGAGTGCGATATTTTACCTTCATATTTTCTGAAAAATATATTGAAATTGTCTTAAAGGCTCAAAAACAGAATTTAAAAAAAAATAAAATAAAATTTCCGATTAAAAACCTTGAAATATACAAAACTGTATTTAAAAATACTTCAAAACATAAAAACTTTTCAAAAAATCTTAAAAACGTTCTTACATGTTAAATTTTCAAAAAAAAAAAAAAAATTTGCCCTAAGAAAGGCTTACTTTAGGTTTTTTTTAAACATGAACTTAGATTCAAAAAATGAAAAGTTCTTATGTTTAGAAAAGAAAATTTTGATGGGACTCTTTTCATTAAATAAAATTTATTTTTGAAAATTCGCCATCTAAAAAATTTCTTTAAAGTTCACCATTTTAAATTTTTTTGAAAAGAAACCGTCATTTTGAAAAAATCCGCCATTATGAAAGTTTTTTAAAAACCCCGTATTATGATTTTTTTTTAAACTCCGCCATTTTAAATTTTTGGAAAAAAGTTTGTCATTTTGAAAAAAATCTGCCATTTTGGTAAAATCTAGGATTTTAAGCTTTTGACCGTTTTCAGGCTCTGCAGGCCAACTTCTGAGCTCAATCTCACAGCTAATATGTCAAAGTTCATTCTTATGAGCTCCTTTATCCAACAAGACAAATCAGCAATTTTTAATATTTTTAACGGTTCGTTTTAATGGTTTTTAACGGTTTTCAAGCTTTGGAGCCCAATCTCAAAACTAATAGATTACAAAAAATCCTTATGAGCTCCTTTAATGCACTAAAAACCTTAATTTTTAAATTTTGGACTGTATTGATTAAAAATTATTAAATATATTGAAAATCATCCATTTCAGAGCCCTTTTTACAGCAGCGACATCTTTTGAGTATCTAGTCAAACTTTTATTCTTACATTCAATTATGTAAACAAATCATATTCGTTACTTTTAACACTTATCTATCTCATTTTAATATAAAATTAAATTAATAATTAATTTTAACATCATAATCTTATAAAAATTATAATTAAAATTTTCATTATTCATCTATTTTTATGTGAATTTTATTTAATTAATTAATGGAGTAATTTAAGTTCATTATTTAATCTGTGAAAAAGTATTCAATTACACACATTCATATAAACTCATACACAATTCATACACATGTTGCACTAACACAGCAATGAATTGAAAGCCGGTGTATCAAAATTTTGTATTTGTTCATTCAGTTTGATTTTGGATCTCGAAGAAATCGGAGTGTTCTTAATATTTTTTTATTTTACGTTAAAAATAAAAATAACAATAAAAAAAAATTATTATTATAAAAAAATAATTAAAAAAATTATCGAATTAAATATTTAAGTATTTATCAGAACCGTGTCCAATTTACAAAGATTCTGTGAAAATGCATGCAAAAATTTTAACATTTTAAGAAAAAATAATAAAAAAAAATCATGCGTTGATATGAAAAATGCAAAATATGTTAAATTAATAATAAAAATAATATTGTAAATAAATAAATAAAATACATTTCTTAATCATATTAAATATAAAAATAAAATAAATGAAACTAGTTTCTTCTCTGTTTCTGTTACAAATTACAATTTTTCCAACTAATCAATGTAAATAATTGGGTTATAATGAAAGTGCTCGTTGTTGCTCATTACAAGTAAAAAAACCCATACAAAAAAAAATGTGTTTATTGTGAAAAAGAAAGATTAACATAAACGTATGTAAATTACAATCATAACACAAGAAGATAAAAAAATTATATGAAAAAAAAAAATTGATCTGCATTCCAACAAATTATTACATTGAAACAGATCTGATATCAATAAAATATATAAAATGTGTTTTGAAAGAAAGTGTTTTTTTTTTTGATTTAATTTAATTTAATATTAAAATAATATTTAAAAAAAAAATTATATGTAATATTATTATTCAGCATGATAAAAGTTAATTAAAAAAAAATATTGAATATAAAAAAAAATATTTATTTATCTATTGTGTTTAAATTTAATTTAATAATAAAATAATAACAATGCAAAGCAACGAAATTCGAATACCAAAAAATCCGGATTTTGACTTGTCGCCAAATGCGCAACCGTGTCAGTATTTCAAGTCATCGTTTGCGAGATCGTTGTCATTAAATGGAACAAAGTCCCTGGAAATTGACTTGAATTTTGGTTTGACTCCATTTAATATTAGTGCGGAGGAGGAAGAAGAAATGACCGTTATCAATAATAATAATAAAAATAAAAATGAGGTGTCACCGCGTTCCCTTGCAACTTTATCATGTGGATCAATGGGAGCCATTAAAGCTGCTCGGAGTCTCCTTTTTACTAGTACTAATACAGATAAGCAGGGAAATGATAAAATTAATAATAAAAAGGATGGAGATAAACCAGCTGATGACAGTAAAAATTCTGTTAAATGTGTATGGGAAAAAAATCAAGAATCACAGGAAAGTCAGGTAAGAATTTTTCTTTGTCATGTCATAAATGGACATTTTTTTTGTTTGAATTTCAATGTAAAAACGCGATTTTGGTCACGATTGTGTCTGGAAGAGTCTGAATATCATTTGAAACTAAACCCTAAAATTTTTATTGAGGTTCAAGGTGGTCTCATATTCTTTTCAATTTTCTGGATAGTAAAATTTCCGAATCATTTTCCTTGAAAATTCGCTTAATTTCGTAATTTGAAGCTTACTTTTCCTTTTTATTGTTATCTTTTGTCCTTTAATGGACTTTAATACCAAAAATTTAAAGTTCCCATGATAATATTACAATGCAAAAATTGTATTGATTGAAATTTGGTTTGATTTTTTGCCCGTATTGTGATTTTTTATTATTATTAGTCAAAAAACAGAATTTGATCTTTAATTATATTCATCTCAAAAAAATTTCGGTTAACGTCATCGCTTTGTCATAAGTAATTTTTTTAAATTTTACATCATCTTGTGATCATCTTGTGGAATTAAGGTTGCTGCTCGCAAATTCTAATAAGAAATTGATTGATTTCCTTGAATGAATTCCCAAAGACAATGAGAATTGACCGTTACAATGATGCCCTTAACCTTAAACTTGTAATAATAATAAAAATTAATCAGATTAACGTTGTTCGATTTTGTGCTCTTCTGTTTTAAGGAGGGATTAGTTAAAAGTGAATAGGAATGCAAAACCTAAGGGTACTTTAATTGGTCCGTTAGACATTAAAAAGATACAAAAAAATGGTTTTAAGCATCATGTTGAACAAAAAAGTTCAAGTAAATCATGTAATAAGGGCATGTCAAGTCAAAGAGCCCTGATCAAATCAGGCAGGGTCGGATTTAGACATTTTCTAAGAATTTCTTCATACAAATATTAAGCAAGCAAAAGCAAATTCGGATGATTTTTCAGCCTAAGCATTTTAGAGATCGAACCCCTTTTAAATTTAAGTCATGAACTTTAGAAAAAACGAAGTTTGATGCATGATAAGGAAAAATTCTGACCATCACAGCTGCAGATAACGATACGTGCCTTGTCCTAGTCTTGGCCTGGTCAAAAATTGAAACCCAGAGATGTTAATTCTACGCATTTGGCTACAAAATTTATTCTTGAAGCGCCCTCTGATGTCGTCGGATGTCATCGGTTCAGCTGGGACCCATATCAAAATGACGGTCCTGGTCCATTCGAGCTAAGTGCCATTCCCATCTTAGCTTGGCCCACAAGGCTTGACAGTGAATCAGCAAATTTAACGATTCATATTCATAAATTTCATTTTTACATTGAAAAATCACCATTTCTGATTCCTAAATTCTCAAATAAATTTATAATTATCCAAAATTTACAATTAATACATTTAACTTATTTTTCAGATGACCCCACCAACCCCAATTCAACAACAGCCACATCAAGCAGAACCATTTTCAACAGTAACACCAAATAATAGTCAAATTCACAATCAAAATACTGACTTGGAAATAATTCGATTAAGAAAGGTAACGTAATTCAATATTTTTTTATTATTATTTTTCTATCATTATTTTTATTTTATAATAAAAATTCAAAGTAATTACATTAAATTAGATTAGATTGGATTTTCACGTTGAATTCAAAAAAAAACACACTGCATGAATTCCATAAAAAGTTTTGCATTGAACGTCCTTGATTGACGATTTAAATTGCGCTACTTAATTTGATCACTTCCATTATTATTTTTATTATTATTTGAGTTGTCAATCGACTGAAATTCAATACAAATGAAATTGAGTCAAATTACAGTTGGATCAGTGGTTTGTGTGTCTTTGCTGCTGTTACATGATTATTTGATAGACGACAATGAACTAGAGGGATTTTTTTTTCATTAATTGTGATTGTGGTTATGAATGATCATTAAAATTCATTTTTTTTTTTAAATTAAATCAAATCAGGTTTTAAATGTAATTTTACTTTTAACGACATGAAATATTTGAAATTCATTCAAAATAATGAGACAATTGATCTTGAAATTTTTTTTCATTCCCTTTAAAAGAGCACTTCATTTAAGTGAATGCTCATTTGATGATGCCCTTTTGGTGAAATAAACGCTCTGTTAACAGAGATACCGGAAGTTACTAATCAGTATTCCCCTTTTAAAAAATTTTACTTTAAAATACAAAAAAAAAAAATGTTCATGAATAAAATATCATATTAATAATAATAAAAAAAATGCTACGAGACACACATCACCAACGTTGAACAATAAAAGTGTTATGATAATTTTTTTTATATGTTGTATTAAATTTCAAGAGATTTGTTGTTTTATTTTGCGTTATGACAATATAAAATGATAATTAAATTCAAATTTGAACATTCACCGAACTCTCTTTCGGAACTCTCTCGTCATCTGAGTGAATCACAGTGAAAAAAAGTATCACAGCTGAAAGATTCTCTGTCTCTGCTAAATGCAAATAATCATCATCATCATAACAATAAAAATAATAATAATACTAAACTAGTTGTAACAAAAGACTGGCTTTTATAATAATCAACATTTTTTATTTCTTCTTGTGATGAATTCGTGAGGACAAGCCCTGTTTTACAGTTCAACTCTTTTCAACACCCATCATTATTTAGTTACAGAGAGTAACAACAATAATTTTTTGTTATGATTTTTTTTTTTCTTTTAAATCATAACAAAATATGTTTGTGGAAATGAATAGAGATCATCATTTTTTGAGACGATTGAATTTTGGTTCATGATGCGACGAATTTTGATGAAATATTTGAATATTACTTTCGATTATATTGGAATATTTCTTGTCTATTGCTTTGTAATTAACATGAGATTATTTGAATTTTTCTTTAAGAAGGAGTCTCGATATCAAATGAGCTCAAGTGCATGCTTTGTGACTCCTTCTTGGATGTGACTTGACTTACAAGGGACGAAAAAGAGAATCCATGCAATTTTAACGTTGATTTGATATGAAAAAAACAAAAAGTATCATCATTAAAGTGCTCTATGGGCGCTGAAAGATCGATTTGAAGTCATTTTTGCTATTATTTGGTCATGTAACAGCAAGATGATCAATTGGAGTGTTGTTCAAGGCCGAGTCAGGTCAATTTTTTCAAGACCTCTGGACCATGTTGGTCCAATTATGTCAGTTTGTGGCCCGGGACGCCTCATAATTCATTGTCAAGCTAAATTTTTGAAAAAGCGTGACAAGGTGCCACCTTTTCATTAAGTTTTTTTTCTCATACGATCAGTACTTGGCTCATTTTCTATGGTCTGTGGACCTGTATAACCAATATTGGCTCAATTTGAGCCCTCAGGTCACTCTTTGGTTCGAAATCTTTCAATATAAAGGTCTTAGTGCCTAAGAGCAACATTTTTCAAGGCCATGAAGACCACAGTAAGACTTTTCGAGATCACTGTGGTGCCCCTGTAGAGCCTAAGGACACGAAGGTGCTCAAAAAATCATAATTGGGCTTCTATTTAAAAATTTCGACCAATTCCGATCAATATTCAATGAAAATCATACTTCAAAGTCGTCGTAGCCCTGTCTATGATCCGTGCTTTGACTCAAATCTAGCACCATTCATCATCTGTGTTCTAATAATCTTCAAGAAAATTTTCAGTTATGACTTTAACATGATACAATGAACTACAAATTACCTTATAATCCCACATAATCATCAATTTCACTTAACTATGTCAGTTTTCTAGTCAAAATATTTGGTAACACATCATTCTGGCCTACAAAATCATAACCCAATTCAATTTTAAGAGCATACAGCCAAAAAATTCTATTCAAAATATTTGTAACAATCCCATTTTTGTCAGCACTTTGTATGAACAATAGAACTGTTTCTAACCGTTACTTTTATTTAAATTAATATTGACAAGATATGTATATAGTAAATCACAATGTTATTATATTAACATTTAAATTCATGTTAATGTTAATAGAAAAGGAACAAAAAGAGGCGCGAAACGAATCAAAAATTACATTGTAAAAGAAAATTGTCTCAAATTCTTCTCTTCTCTACAATGGCATGTGATGAAATTGAATTGAGTTGAAATTCAAAATTTCTTTTGTTACAATGAAACGTCTCAAATGTTCCTGCCTAATTAAATTGAAACAAAATTAGCACACATCAGTCGATGAAAGAAAGAAATTTAAAATTATTCTCCATTCAAATAATTCAAATAAAGAAAACTAAATATGGCAAAGACATGTGCTTGAATTCCATAAATAACTTGAATCTGTTTTAATTTTATTTTTTTTTTTGAAATTTAATATCATTTTACTCTGAATGGCAACAAATCAGGGACATATCACATTTAACGCAGTCATTTAAAGACTAATTTGATATCAACGGCACATGTGTTTTTTAATTGCAATGTTTAAATGAAACATTTGATGAAATGTTTTTTTTCTATTTATGTGTTTTTTTTTACTTTAACTTTAAATTAATTGCTGATACCAAGTCAAGGTATTTCATTTTCAAGTTTGTTTGATTTTGAGGAGTGTTTTATTATGTGCGAATTTTTTGATTAAATACCATTTTTTTGCGCTCTATGATTCAAAGAAAAGTGAAGTTTATTGTAAATAAAAATAATTATAAATAAACATTTTTTTCTCTCATTGAGTATGTTATGAGCCATTTTTTTGTGCCGTATCATTTTAAATCATTATTAATAAATTTTGAAAATGCACTTTCGTTTTCGTTTTTTTTCTAATACTAAAAATAAAATTTCTATAAAAAAAATATAAATAAAAAATGTTGTTTCAAAATGAATTTTTAATATTAATGACTTTTTTTGGTATATTTTTGTATTTTTACTATAAAAAAAACCATCGAAATCGGTAGACGAATATTTTGATGCTTATAAGATAAATTAAAATGCTAATTCTATGTTTAAATGTTAATGATCTCTATAAATTTATATCAAAATAGAAAGAAAGAAAAAAAACGATATAAAATCCGAATCGTGAATGAGACAATTTTTTTTGTATGTAAGATGAAATTCCGTTACTGGACTTTGTTTTGTGTTTGAATATCGTTGAAATCCAAAAATAGAAATTTTGCGTTGAAATGTCTTGTGAAGTGATTTTATTGTATGCCAAGTTAAGGAGAGTTTGATAGGCCATAATGAGACCGATATGAAAAAAGTTTAAAAATTTAAGTTCCACAGCTCAATTTCACAACTCAAGTTCCATAAATTCAATTCTAGAGTTCGATTAAGTGACTTACGTTCCACAAATTCAATTCTAGAGCTGGTTTAAGTGACTTACGTTCCACAAATTCAATTCCATAGATTGATTAAGTGACTTACGTTCAACAAATTGAATTCTAGAACTAGATTAAGTGACTTAAGTTCCACAAACTCAAATATATGGCTCGACTAAGTGATTTTTGTTCCACAGCTCTTTCACAAATCTAGAGTTCGGTTAAATGACTTACGTTCCACAAATCCAATTCTAAAGCTAGATTAAGTGACTTTCGTTCCACAAATTCAATTCTAGTGCTCGATTAAATGACTTACGTTCCACAAATTCAATTCTAGAACAAGATTTAGTGACTTACGTTCCACAAATTTAATTGTATGTCTCGATTAAGTGACTTACGTTCCACAAATTCAGATATAGAGCTCGATTAAGTGACTTACGTTCCACAAATTCAAATATAGAGCTCGATTAAGTTACTTACGTTCCACAAATTCAATTCAAGAGCTCGATTAAGTGACTTACGTCCCACAAATTCAATTTTAGAGCTCGATTAAATGACTTAAGTTCCCCAAATTCAATTTTAAAGCTCGATTAAATGACTTACGTTCTACAAATTCAATGCGGGTCTCATTCTCTTGGTCCTTGACGCTAAACGAACTTTTCCTCATAAAGATTGGTATTAAATTTCCTGATTAACATCCACTCACGTGAGCGCTAAAATGAAAAAAAAAAAAACATAAAAATTACAAATTCCCTTAAAATAACAAACTCGGTCACTAAATCAAAACACAATATTAATAAAAAAAAAAATATAAAAAAAGTTGAATGAAAAACAAAGTTCTGTAATTTTCGTGGAAATTTTTTGAATTTTCACTAAAAGTTGTATGGCAACCCTATTTTTTTATATGGACACCCTAGTCCAAATTTTCAGCGGACCTCGGCCAACGAAAATAAGGCATAGTTTCAGAAGAAACTATGGGTCTACGAAGCCCCAAAAAGGCTGTAGCGGTGTTTTCGTAGGTTGAGCCGTCGATCTGACTATATATAAAAGTATTATAATAAGAGAATTCATGTGTGTGTAAAAAAAAAATTTTTTTTCATGTTCGTGTTAGGTCTTTGGTGTCTTCGGCAAAGTTGTAGCTTAGGTAAAGGAGATTTTGAAAAAATATTTTTTTTTTGAATTTTCCGGAATTTTCGTGGAAATTTTTTGAATTTTCACTAAAAGTTGTATGGCAACCCTATTTTTTTATAAGGACACCCTAGTCCAAATTTTCAGCGGACCTCGGCCAACGAAAATAAGGCATAGTTTCAGAAGAAACTATGGGTCTACGAAGCCCCAAAAAGGCTGTAGCGGTGTTTTCGTAGGTTGAGCCGTCGATCTGACTATATATAAAAGTATTATAAAAACGAGCATAAACATAATAATTCATTTAAATTTTCCTTTTGATCTTAATATTTGTGTTTACCTTAATACTTTTATATCTTCAAACCATATTAACTTTCGTCACACAAATGCATAAAATTTCTTGGCAACCATCAAAATAGTCATAATTGCACCACTTTATCTGATTTATTGAACACAAAAAACACACAAAATTTCCATATCATTTATGAATGCTAGAATTTTTCGTGTAAAATGTGTGGCACTTCCATTAAACAATAAAATTTAATTGATTTTTTTTTATTATTGAAAATTTTTTTTATTGGATATCATTTAAAATGAAAATAAATATTGAAATTTCAAAAAGAAAAAAATGAAAAACCTTATGGAATTCAAGTCAATTCAATTCATAATAATCGTAAACATATGTGACCTATTTTCTTCTCATGATTTTTTTTTTTGAATTGTAATTGCTTAACAATTTAACATATTTTACTTTTTTTTCTTCTTAACTTTACATTTTAATTACGCATATCAGCGATTTTTTTGTCTGTTTCGTGTTAAGAAGGTTCAGAAATTTAATAATAATGAGTACTTTGATTACACCTTTGAATGTTATCTGTTTGTATGGTAAAAGTTTTAAGTGCTTGGTTCACTTTTCAAACTTAAATTGATATTACTTGTAAAATTGAGAAGCAAAAAAAAAGAGAAATGACCTTGACGTTAACGTCATGCATATCAATCATTTCTTTTTCTCTTTATGTGATTATTTTTTTTTTTAACAAAATATTTTAATAATATTTTTTTTTTAATATATGGTTTTATTACCTTATTTTTTGTGATAAATGTTTATTATCATGGTGATGTATGTTGTTATTAACCTTAAATATGGACTTGAGTATACTAATTTTGTGTCTTAGATTGAAATGTAAAGTGATGGTTGAGTGAAAGAAAGTGTTTCAATTTATGTTTTTTTTTTGATAGGGTTTTTGGATCTTAACTTGGAGATAAAAGAAAAAATTTCTTTTTTTAACTGATTTTTTTTTGGCCTTTAAAGATACAAATTTGAATCTTGTAGTGATTGACTTGAGTATTTAATTACGAGGTCACTTGTTTCTTAAAATTTTTTTAAAATTTCAAAATGACCTAAAAATTCAAATTTGGTGACTATTTTAAATGAAAGTATGAAGTTAACAAATCCAAAATAGTCACTGAAAAAACCAAAAAAAAAATACTCAGCCAAATTCTAAGCTAAAACACACAAAAGCAAAAAACCTCATAATTTTCAAAAAAAATACAATCAAATTTAAATTCCGGAAGCAAAATTTATTACTCTTACTCAGCTTCATTACATTTCATATTAATTCCACAAAACAAAATCTTAAATAATATTCAACTCAACTCAAAAAAAATTAACAATCATCATAATTTTATTAATATAATAATAATAATAATAACATCAAAAAATTTACATCAGTCTCAACATATGTGAAGCGATGCGTGAACATTGAAAAAAAAATGCAATATCAATTCATGAACTGATGCAAACACACACACACACACTCAGAAACTAAGTTTCAAATTAAATTGTTACATTGTTAGTACATTCATCCATTGCATATATGTTACAATGTTATGTAATTCTTATTTTTCAATTTTAAATCAAAATTGTTATAATAATTTTTAACTAATAATATAAAACTTTAATCACATGGCTTTAATTTAAATAAATGTTAAAATGTAACACAAGTGAATTGAAGTTGAAATTGAAATTGACGTCAGTATGAGAATTTTTGTGTTATTTTTATATTTATATTTTTTTTGTAAAATTTGAAAAAAAATTTTTTTTTGTCGCTCAATATTCACTGAATCATCATAAAAAATGTCATTAATTATCTGGAACAGTGAATGGAAAAGTGTCTCCTTAATGATTTTTGTGTATTATTTTTTGTTGAATTTTAAAAGTACAAGATGAAAAAAAAAACGAAAGAAATGCAACAAATAACTTGAATGAATGAGTGAATGAAAGAAAGAAGGTAATTTACTATAAACTGGAAAAAATAACAAAAATACAACGAAAATTAGTGTGGAACGTGAAATTGAATGATATGCAAAAGTGCATTTCTGTAAATTGACATTTGAGTTGTGGAACGTAAGTCTTTTAATCGAGCACTTGAATTGAATTTGTGGAACGTAAGTCATTTAATCGAGCCCTAAAATTGAATTTGTGGAACGTAAGTCACTTCATCGAACTCTTAAATTGAATTTGTGGAACGTAAGTCACTTCATCGTGCTCTTGAATTGAATTTGTGGAACGCAAGTCACTTAATCAAGCTCTTGAATTGAATTTGTGGAACGTAAGTCATTTAATCGTGCTCTTGAATTGAATTTGTGGAACGCAAGTCACCTAATGGACCTCTAAAATTGAATTTGTGAAATTTGAGCTGTGGAACTTAAATTTTCATTCATTTTAAACAACAGATAGACAAAAAACAGTCTCAGTATACTCATATTTTTTCATATCGACAGAAAATCTACACAATTAATAACAGTCATAATATTCATTGACTGCGAATAGATAATAATTGTGCAATTCATGCCCTGATTACTGTAAATTATTAACACTTCGTTCAAAAACATGCAATCAAGAGATTTTGTCTCTTTTATCATTGAATCGAACAAGAACAAATTTTCCAAGTAACTGTCCCAAAATTAATCAAGTCAATTATTTCTTTATTTTTATAAATTTCACAGCAAAAAATAACAAAAGAACAATTTTTCTAATAAAATCATTTCAATTTAAACATAAAAACTCATAAAACAAAATTAAACTGGAACAATAGTGTGAAAATACGGAAAAAACATAAATAAAGCTCTTCCAATTCAAACCAATTTAACACATAAAATACATTGAAAATAATAATAAAAATAAACACAATATGCATCAAATCCCATCAAATATAAAATAGAAAAAAAATAAAAATAATTTTCTTTTAAAACTTAATTCAATTCACATGCACAAATTAAATGTTTTTATTATTTCCACAATTATTATCTTGCTACTGTGCTTGTTTGTTTATGGGTGATGTGCGATCATGAATAATTCGTGGAAATCTCTGATATTTTTATTTTTTTCACGTTTCAATCTATTGTTATGACTTTTGATATTTTGTATTTTTTTTTCTTTATAATTTAATGCAATTTATAACATAAAAAAAGAAAACAAATAACAATAAAATAAAAAAAAGTACAGAAATTAAATTGTAACACACTCACTAAAGGGGGGTGGGAAAAGGTCATATAATTTTCAAGTGAAATGGTAAACAAATTAATTTTAATACAAAAAAAAGAGTAACAATGCAAGATCTGCGACTCTGACAGCTAAACAAATAATAAAAATGATAAACATTTAATGATATAACAATTCAGTGTCTTTTTTTCTTTGCAAAAAAATGAAAAAAATAAAAATGCATCAAATAATGAAATAATGTGAAATAATCCAGTGAAAACGTCATATGTCACTATATAATAAAATTACTTAACGTAACAATTGCAAATGAAAATTATTTATATGATTGTTATAATGTGGAATTTCTCTTCAATTTGCAAAATTTTCACACTTGTTTGTTTAATAATAGTCATAACAATAATAATGATGTTAAAAGATAATGAGTGAAATTCAAACAAATGTTCAGTGATGGCTTATCTTTGTGTGAGACAAGGTAATTTGATATGTCATTTAATGTTGTGAACTTCTCTGAATGTGGGACTATAACAAGGTAAGGACTCATTGAGAGTACTGTGGTGTGTACTAGAATCTGAAAGGTGGGACTTCGTTACTCATATTCGCTTTAAATTGTGAAAAATTGAAGCTGATGAGAGTTTTAAGGAAGAAACTCTCTAAAAATTACTCCAAAGCCATAATTTTCTAACAAAAATGATCAAGCCATGGCGAGTTCAGAGCTGAGATCAACCAAGCGATGTAACGATCAGGATTTGAATTTAGAGTAGCACTCGAGTCAAAAACTTGAATCTAATGAGAGCCTTAGAGAAGAGAAATGTCGTGAAATCTATCAATTAGGCTCACCATGGCAATGATGATCAATGACCATGGCGAATTCAGATCTGAGATCAACCAAGAAGGTGAACGATTAATATTTTCAATTCAGAGCAGCAATCGGGTTAATAATTTGACACTGATCATGAACGTTATGGAAGAAAAATGTCTTACAACGATTGACGATCTCAAAAATAACGATTTTCATTGAAAATGCACATGCCATGGCAAATATGGATCTGAGATCAACTCAAAGATGTAAGGACTCAGATTTGAGTGCAGACTTGTACTCAAGTGATCAGCTTAGTTCATTGCGCTATAACCAAAGTCTTGAGAGTCATCAGTAGGCCTAAAATTTAATGTTTATAATCTTGAACAATCTCTCACATCACATTTAGCTTGATCTCAGAGATTGGTAGGGCAGGAGCCTCCTCATCCTATTCAATAACATTAAAATGAGACATCCTAGTTTCTTATCTTCTTTCTATCAGTCACAAGCATAATCACATTAAAATTACAATTTTTATCGAGACTCATCATCTTCAAATTATCACACTTATCTTTTTATTCAGCATGAAAAATGATATCTTAACTACTTTTCATATAACAAAAAATCACATAACATTACTGTATTTTTTTATTATTATTATTATTTAAATAACTTTATTCAAGTTTCATCGTAATAAAATATTTACACAGGTCACTTAAAAGTAAATTTTATACGTTTCTCATCTCATCTCATCTCATCTTAAAATAATAATATCCAAGACAAAACAAGAAATCAAGTGATTACTTATTTAGGAGGCTTCCGCAAATTATTTTGTAATAATGTAACGTAAAATAATAATCATGATCAAAAAAATCAAATTATAGAATGAATTTACTTAATTTAATTTTATTTTGGTTTTTGGAATGTGCAAAAGGAAGGTGATTGTTTTATGTTTATATTGAGCTTGAATGATGATTAGCATAAAAATAAACATGAATAGAATGAAAACAATAATATAAAAATAGCATGAACTTTACGTATTTTATGATATTTTCAGTATATTTTTTTCAGGTGCACGATTTTAAGTTTTAAGTTTTTTTTTCAATTTTATGTGTGATTTATTGTTATATTGTATATACTTAATTTTGATTGTAAATCGTGAGTGAAGAATAGAAGATAGAAAAAAAAAGTTCAATAAATCGAGGTGTGGTTTTAATTTGAATTGTATTGAATCGAATTGAATTGTAAAAATACGAAAAGATTTAGTATGAAATTTAATAAATTTTTTTATTTTTTTTTTAAATATTTATACAAATGGAATTCTCAAAAAGAAAAATGAATAGAATTTTATGGGTATCTAACGATTAATTTTAAATTTTGGGCTATAAATTCGGGAATTTCATTGAATTAAATTTTATTCGATTCAAAGAAATCGTTATTCAGATTAGAGTTTGACTGAGGTCATATTTGACGCTCTCTTCAGACGATGAACGATCTGAAACTCCTTGAAAACTCATTTTTTATTCTATGCAGATTTGAGGGGAGGAGGGGAAGGGGCATCAGATACCCCTTAAACTGTGAAATGTTGTATTGAAGGCAAGTTAAAGGTGGAAATTGTTTGAAATGACAAGATTAAAGCTTTAAGCAGGGAAGAAATCATGAGGCGAGTTAAGGAGGCGGCTGAAGTCCTTCTTTTGCTGTGAATTCTGATGAAAAGGAATGAGGAGGGGCTCAAATCCCCCTTATGCTATAAAATTTAGTGTAAATAACCAAAAAAAGGTGCTTACTTGAGATGACACGATCAAGCTTTCAGGGAGGAAAACATTCATAAGAAAGAAGAAGGGAGGGGGTTCAAATCTTCCTAACACTATGAAATCTTATGCGGACAAGTAGGGGGGCTCTGACCTCCCTTATGCTGTAAAATGTTGTTCTTCAGGCTAGCATAGATGGGCAATACTTGAGACGCTATGATTAAAACCCTTAGACAAGAAAGAATACATGAGAAAAAAGAAGGAAGGGGGCTCAAATCTTCGCCTTTAAATCTTATGAGAAACAAAAGGGGGGAGGCTCAGATAACCTTTATGCTGTAAAATTTTTTTCTACAGCCTGGATAAAGATTGAGATTGCTTGAGATGCCAGAATTAAAACATTAAGAAAGGAAAGAATTCGTGAGAAGAGGAAGGGAGGGGGCTCAGACCCCCCTTATCCAACCCCCCATGTGAATGCCTCATTTTCTTGTCATCTCTCAAAATCTGAAACAAATTTCCTATTATTAGACCTCTAAATCGTAACGACTTTTAACGTCCATTCTATTTTCAATTCAAGACTAGAAGTAGTTGCTTATCCTTTTATGGCATTACAATAATCAAGGTAATCATGTCACCTTCATTTGCAGTACATTACTCAATATTTTTATATCATTCATGCTATTTCTTCTTCATCTTATGCCATCTCATGCAAGTAAAAACCAGAACAAACTCATGAAAGGACAAACAAGTCTCCATAATTGTACATTTTCATCATAAGATTTTATAATCTTAATAATAAAAATAATTACAAATGAAATATGTTGTAATTTCTGCATCATTAAATCATACAATTTGCAAACAACATGTTGAAATGAATGTTAAAAAAGAATGTTTTGTAACGACATTTTACATTTAATCATTTTATATGAATATTTTCATTGAAATTTTTCAGAATTGACAGAGAGAGGCTCCATTGCCATTTATAGATGAAACACTTGTATAATGAGTGATTTATTGAATGTTGATTGCCAATCATAGCCAACGGCATAGGTGATAAAAATAAGTAAAAATAATTAAAATGATTGCAATCCAATTGAAATTGTATCAAATATTTATTTAAAACATCTTGTTTGCGTGTTTTATTGAATTTGAACACGTCTCATTTGAAATGGTATGAAAAATTGAGAGCATGTCACAATTTCATGTTCGATTACAAAACAAAAAATAGCCTTAGGGTGATTTTGATGGGCGTGAAATGAGCTCAATTTATTAGACATGACTCCTACACAATGACAGTCCTTCAAATTTGTTGAATTGGTGTTACAAAGTAAGAGGTTGAGGAACTTTGAATTGAAAATTGCAATTTTATGAGAGACGATGAAAAAATGGAATCACATCACATATCTTTTGAGTATTTCTCACATTAAATTGATGGTAATTTGAAGAAAACAATGTAAAATTTATAATTAAGATGACTTTTCTTTATTTTATCACACATTTTTAGCTAATTTGATGTAAATTATTGTTCTAAAATTGAATAAAATCACAATTCATCATTATTTTTCATATAATTAACTGTCAAATGGCGTGTATTAAAATGCAAAAAACGAAAATCACAATATCATGTGAGAATTTGCTTTTTTGTACATGAAACATCAGTCTAACATTTTTTTGTTCTTCATTTTAATGTTTGTAATTTTATTCAAAATTGTGTGAGACATTACTTTTTTTATTGTTTTATGCCTTATTCTAGTACCTCGTTCACACGCAAAACTTCTGAATAGTATCATTAAAAAGTAGTCGTTTCATTATTAAAAATTTTATTAAGAATTCATGTGAATAAGGTGAAAGACCTAAAGTAAGAATAACAATCGCTAATTAAATTTTTATATTCTCATAGAAGCTTACAAAAAAAACGGGCATTCTCTCATCTGAAGCATACAGTTACACTTCCTGAATACCATTTCAATTGAATCTCAGAATCTCATTACATAACGATAACGATGAAAAAAAATCTCTTATTATGTCAAAGAACCGTGACAATGAAAATGTTTATAAATTTACAAGCAAATTCTTCTGAATATGATGATGATGCAAAAATAGAATCAGACAAATCAATTGTGATTTGAAATTGGAATTACATCACAAATAATTGTACGAATATTGCAGAACCTGAGTCACATATGATACATTTCAAATCATAGCACACTCAATTATGTTTGTATCTTTCGTTCTTTTTCGATGCATTTCGTTGAGCAAATTAATTGAGAATAAATGCTGTGGATTAAAGGTAGAAGTAAAAAAAAAGAAATGGGATTGTGACTAATGTGTGCCTATTTAATGTTCATAAAGCATCAAAATGTGAAATATAAAATGAAATAAGAATTAATTGTGAAGAAAAAACAGGAAAAAAATTGACATAGATTTACTTCAGATATGGCAATGAAATGGGTTTAAAATGAAAGAACGGAAGATAATTAACTTATAATGAGGTGAATTAAATGTTGAAATGAAGTTGAGTGACCTTTGGATATGAAATTTCATGGAAACACATCCCTAACTTTTTTAACAGGGGCTCTCTCTCTTCAAGGAGGCATTACAAAAGTCTTGTCTCCATCTGAATCCATCTCTAACACAATGGCCCAGCTGTTCTTTTTTAACAGAATTCCTTCTTGTTAGCTAGACAATCATTCAATTGATTCTTAGAAACTGGTGTGAACATTGCACCAGCTCAAATTTTTTTTCGAGATTGGATTTATGACATTCAGTTGAGTTTACAATGAACATTATAAAGCCTAGGATCCTCATACAGTTTATCTCATCTCTTAATTTTCAGTATTCATGACGAGAGCTGGTTTCATTTCAGATTCAAATTTCAAGCTATGTATAAATGTAATGAAGAATTCGATTAAAGTCATGAGTCAAAGGACAAAGATCGAATTAGAACGTACTTTTCAAAAAATACTAACTATTAGGATCTACTGATCATGTGAAATCTGGCTCCATGCAACTACAATTTCGACTCAGAATTGAAGCAGCTTAAAGTAAAACAGACAAGTTTTCACAATTAAAAAGACCTAGCTGATATCGAGTTTTCGATAAAACAAATTTACACCATTCAACTTTTTCTCGATTTTTAATTTTCGTTATAGAGTTTATAAGATTCCTTTTTGGTCCCTTCTGGGTTCAACAACTCAAGTTTAGTATAAAAGATTTAATCTTTATTTTCAAATTTAATTTTAAGTTTACACTTTGTAATTTGTTTCACGTCTCTTCTTTTTGACTGTCTAACACTGACTGACTCACTTCTCAATCACACGTCACGTTGTTACCTACAAGCCTACAAGTTATACTTACAATCTTCTTCGCTTGAGACATCGAAGTCGCTATCGATAACTTCTATATTCGGTTCCTTCTCCCAACTCAATATTGCTGGAATAACCAATCCAGTAACATTCATTTTCAATCTGTGAATCTACTGAGTAGAGGGTTAAAACTTACATCTCTGAGAATACCATATCTTGAATCTTGATCGTAACTTTATTTTGAGTGTCAAACGGAAGTTTTTCCAAATCTTCCTTCAGCTGAATCCAAAACTCCTGCGGACCTAGTTATTTGGATATATTCTCTAATTTGGCATATAGATTTGAAAAATTTTGACCGTTTAGGAAAACAAGCAATACTTATTTGTTTCTTTTTTTTCAATAATTTTTTTTTTATTTATATAGAAATATTCGGTGAACCTTTAATTTTTCAGAGCTTCAACTATTGTGAGGGTTTTCCTTTAAGAAAAACACAGATTCTTAATCTACGTCCGTCTTTCATGAATGTTTACAAAACTGAGGAAAAGATAGTTGACGTTTGTCCCCTACCTGCCATTCCTTCCCAGCTTACCAAACTGTAAGGTGAAGACGAGCAACCTATAATTGAAAAAAAATTCAAATTAGTTAATAAAATATATGAAAACTTAATTTTACGTCATAAAATTACCTTAATGAGATTTTTTATCACTTAAAATTTATCAAAATGATAAAAACTTAATTTCGAATGTTCGAAATAATAATAATCAAATTTCGAAAATGCAAAAAATTTTTGTACTGGTGCAATCTTCACACACAAATTTTCTTTTCAACAAGAATCAAATTTTTTCTTAAATAAATCAATTTAAATTAAATTTCCATTCTAAAATTAAATTAAAGCAGTTGTTGAAATTCCAATTCACACCTCTCAATTGTTGATTTATTTAAAATTTTCCATTAAACTTATTCCATTTCATCGAAATAATTTCGCATTCCTTCACACATTAAACAGATTTTCCACTTAAATGATTGCAGCTATTACTTCACCATGAAAAATCAATTTTATTTTTCTCAAAAAAATTTCACAAAAAAATAACAACAAACGATGATATAACTCACTCGTGGCTTGCCTAAAAATAAAATGAAACAATTTAAGCACGATTTATAAATATTTGAGAGAGTAAAAAAAAATTTACAATAATTACTTATTTAAAAATTTATTTTCAATTTACAGTAATTTTACACCTTTTAAATATGTATTGGACCAGGTTAGTCAAGGTTAAACCGGAATTTTCAAATATTTATATTATTTGATTTGTTTATGTCTGATTAACACACTTTTCATTATTTTTATTGAAATTCTGTTGATTGATTAATTTTTCGTGAAATATTTGGATGTAATTTGAATGTAATTTGAAATGAAAATTAAAACCACAAAGGTCTTTAACTTCATTTTACGTTGATCTATCCCATAATTACTGTTCCTGAACAATTAGCATTGTATTTGAGTTGTATTTTAATTAATGAAGAGCACATTCGTAATTCTACTGTTAAAAAGTACTTAAATTTTAATTCCATAACATAATAAGATGAAATAACATTGATAAAAAAAAAACATGAATAGTGTCTCTCATGTAAAAATGTTTCACGCACGAGCTGTGATGCATGACGAGTTGTTGTTGTAATTTTATATGAAATACGGATTTTTATGCGGGAGTTGTGGGACATTTAATCTGAAAACTATCAAATTGCGTAGTATTTTTTGTATACAAAAACAAGTGTAATATGTGCACAGGTGAAATGTAATCGGAAGTGTGGTTTGATTCGAATGTCGTTCGAAAATATCGAAGATTGATGATCTTTTTAAAATTTTATTAAAATGACCTAAATTACGATTCTCGTATTAAAATTACACTGAAATTCAAAATTCATGATAATTTTACACATTTAAGACGTCAAAAACGTCCTAATTTAAAATCGAATACATTTATTTATTCAAATAAAAGTAAATATAACTCAATTTTCCTTTCTAATCGATTAATTTATGTGGGCTTCTTTGATTTATAGCCTTGTAATGTTGTGTTAATTTTTTTTCAAATGAAATGAAATAAAATTTGCAAGAAAGATAATAAATAAAACCTGATTCCAGGCAAACGATTAAGAGTAAGTCACACCTCTTTAAATTCCAATTCAAACACATTTATAACCTGATTTTATTGCAAGTGTAATTTTGATAGGGAAAAAAATTCTGTTTAATATTCTATGTGAATGGTCCTGAGCCATCAATTATGTGTTTGAAATCGAACATTTTTCCCACATATTTATATTTCAATTACGGTGCAAACAGTGCAATAAGTGATCAAAAAACGATGTCATCATATATCAATCTGTCACATAATCGTGAAAGACCGTATTTTGAAATTTTGTTATGCAAATAAAATGAAATGAAATGAATGGTGGAGGTCTACTTTTATTAGGGAGGCTGATGAAATGAACGGTCTTATTGACTGTTATGTCTTTGGACTGTCTGTTAATTTAAGTCATAATTGAAATGAAATTTGAGAGCATCTGTCAGTTGTCTGTCTGTCGTCCATGAAATTTTATGAACTGGAATATTCCATTTAAATGGATCTGAAACTTTTGTTCGACAAGGACCCTACTTAGGTCTCAATGATTTGTATTGTGATTGTCTCGATATGAATAGAAAATCGAGTCAAATTCTAACCCAGTAAGGTCAAGCTACCGACTATCGTTACCTTAATCTACAAATTTGAAACTTGACATTAAACTTCGTGAGCTTTTGCCTTGTTTGCAACTTTTGGGTGCTGAATTCAGTTTCTAGACGATTTTCGTTGAAAAAATTACATTTGGCATCTTTTGTATTTGTCTTGTTTTTGACTTTTTAGAGCTGAATTTCGTTTTTGAATGTTTTCTGGATCCACTTTAATAGAACAATGTCTTAGATCACTTTCCGATATAATTTCATATAAGCTTCAAATCGCTTAAAAAGTAACCAGACAATTTTCGAATCAAATCAAGCGATACTAAGGCCGTTGATAACTTTAGTTTAATCAATTTCAAACTCCATCCAAAAAAAATCTCCAAAATAAACGAAAACCCATAAACCAAACTTGTAAAAACATGTGGTTTATTTACAAAATTTACCCATAAATAAAAAAATAAAATTGCATCAACAACAGTTGCAATACAATTCCTCACATAAATAACATTATTAAGCGCACAGATTAAACACACATCTATAAATTTAATATTATTATTACTACAATTCCGCATTCTTAAAATAAACTCACTCTCCAACTCAATATTAACTGGTTTTATGTCTTTTTTTTGCCATTAAATATGCTAAATCGGTGCAATCGATCACCACATATCTATAATTGTAAAATAAAATTAAAATTAAATATTAAGTTTTTACTTTCATTTGATTCCTGTGAGACGTAAGCACGAATGTATCGTTAAAAAAAAAATTAGCTGTCATGTTCATAGAATTTAAAAGCCGGGGAGTAACAAGTAACAAGTAAATTTAAAATTTTTCATGATGATGACGATCATTATTATTATATTTGACATTTTATTTATGCATGTCACCGTTTAATTTTTGTTTTGGGTGTACACAAAACAAAGGGCATTACTTTCAATTTTTGTATGGGAGAATTTTGTCATTTTTACCGTTTTAAACAAGTAAACATTCAAATTATGATGAAATTTAAAACAATTTGTTTTTATAATAAAAATTTGATTTGTTTTTGATAATTTACTATATTTAAATTTCTGAAAATAAATAATTTGAAAAAAATTATAGGGAGCTAACATACAAAAAAAAAGCCTCATCGATGTCCCACCCTGAATATTTTTGTGATTGAAAACGTTTGGAGTGATTATTTTATTATAAACATGTAAAACATCATTTAATGTATTCATTTGCATTAATATATTAAGTAAATAATAATTAATTGCAAAATTTACAGAATTAAAATTTTTGCGGCATTATTTTATTTTAAAAATTATTCAGAAATGTCTGTACAGGATACACGAGTATCTATTAAATTTGAGCATACACCATAGAACACTTATGGTATGCACGTACATTTGTTTCAACGATCTTATTCTTTGGAACACTAATACTAAGATAAAAATTAGAATAAAAATTCTTCTGTAGTAAGAAAATTCCGCTGGGTGCGCGCATTAAAATGTTTAATGTATTTCAAAATGTTAAATTGATTTCAAATGTTATGAGAAGAACCGTTGCGCTTTGAATTAAAAGATGAAATTTTAAATGAATAAATATAATTACAAAAAAAATTAAAGTGCGATTTTCGAATTTGTCGAACATAGAATTTCGCGGACATCAAATTTTTCGAACATAAAATTTTTTGAACATAAAATTTTTGAACATCAAAATTTTTCGAACATAGAATTTTTCGAACATAGAATTTTTCAAACATAAAATTTTTCGAACATCAAAATTTTTCGAACATAAAATTTTTCGAACATCAAAATTTTTCGAACATAAAATTTTTTGAACATAAAATTTTTGAACATCAAAATTTTTCGAACATAGAATTTTTCGAACATAAAATTTTTCGAACATAAAATTTTTCGAACATCAAAATTTTTCGAACATAAAATTTTTTGAACATAAAATTTTTAGAACATAAAATTTTTGAACATCAAAATTTTTCGAACATAGAATTTTTCGAACATAGAATTTTTCAAACATAAAATTTTTCGAACATCAAAATTTTTCGAACATAAAATTTTTCGAACATAGAATTTTTCAAACATAAAATTTTTCGAACATCAAAATTTTTCGAACATAAAATTTTTCGAACATAACATTTTTTGAACATAAAATTTTTGAACATCAAAATTTTTCGAACATAGAATTTTTCGAACATAGAATTTTTCAAACATAAAATTTTTCGAACATCAAAATTTTTCGAACATAAAATTTTTCGAACATAAAATTTTTCGGACATAACATTTTTTGAACATAGAATTTTTCGAACATAGAATTTTTCAAACATAAAATTTTTCGAACATAAAATTTTTCGAACATAAAATTTTTCGAACATAAAATTTTTCGAACATAAAATTTTTCAATTATCAGATATCACAATTCAAGACGGTGGTGAATCAGAAAAACACGATAATAATCAATCGAATGCAAAGCAAAATGATGGCAATGATTAAATGCGAAATGGATATGCAATTGTCTTGCTATATTTTTTTTAAGAACGTGCGTGTTCACCCAAAACTCCGAATTTGCCTGCTGGCGCTAATTCATTGCTTTTTTTTTTATGTAATAATAATAATAATATTTGATTTTATAATCAGTCACATGTAATGATGATGACAATAGAGACAAGACAACGATTTACCGGTAAAACGTGATTATTGTCGTTGATTTTTTTTTCATTTCAAATTATTTAATTTATTTTTTTTCCACTGGTTAAGGTGATTTTAGATGTAAACGTAATTTTATCAGTCATTTTCAATCAAAACACAAACAAAAGAAGGAAATTTGATGTTTTTTTTACTTATTGAAGCCCGTATGTGATAAGAATTGAAATTGTCTTTCAATGTCTCTATCAAAACGTGACGCTAAATAAAATGTAAAAAAAAGATACTTTTCTGACCATATTAGGACAAAACAATGCATTTTTTTGTTTTTATCATATAGTTTTACATACAATGGGATAGGAAAATAAAAACAGAGACACAAAAATTATTTTAACGCCATTACATTACAGTTAAAGTAAAAAAGACCCGGCATAGATAATTGTCTTTTGTTTTGTTATTGTTCATTCATTTTGTCTCATACTGTGTAGTGAAATTATGAGAGTGTAAAGAAATAATGTTAAAAATGTTGTGAATATTCTTTAAAAGGAAGTGCAAATATTTAGATATGCACATCAGGTGTTCCTTTTTTGTTATTATGTTTGTCATCCTTATCTCTTTTTTTAAGTCGAATTCTTTGAAAGCATAATGTGATTCCGTTTAAGTATTTTTTAAGTGTGTAATTTGTATGGTTTCATTTTTTAACTCAATTGGATTAATATGACCTAAGTAATGGCTTAAATGAGAAGGATTCTATTTTCAAGCACTTCAGACCTGGAAAAAATGATATTTAAGGTAATAAAATCAAACCTAGGGCCTCAAAACTGAACCTCAAGGTCTATAAATGAAATTTAAAGTCATGGAAACAAATTTAGGGTCTCAAAACCTAAACTGAAGGTCTTGAAATGAAATTTAAGGCCATGAAATCAAATCTAGGGTCTGAAAATGAAATTTAAGGGTCATGATTTCAAATCTAGGGTCTCAAAATGAAATTCAAAGTCATGAAATCAAATCTAGGGTCTTTAAATGAAATTTAAGGTCATGAAATCAAATCTAGGGTCTCAAAATGAAATTTAAAGTACATGAAATCAAATCTAGGGTCTCAAAATGAAATTTACAGTCATGAAATCAAAACTAGGGCCTCAAAAATGAAATTTAAGGTCATGAAATCAAATCTAGGGTCTCAAAAATGAGCTTAAAGGCCATGGAATCAAAACTGAAATTTAAGGTCATGGAAACAAATCTAGGGTCTTAAAACTGGACTTCAAGGTCTTCAAATGAAATTTAAGGTCATAATTACAAATCTAGGGTCTTGAAACTGAACCTCAGTCTTGAAATGAAATTTAAGGTCATGGAAACAAATATAGGGTCTTAAAACTGGACCTCAAAGTCTTGAAATGAAATCTAAGGTAATGGAAACAAATCTAGGGTCTTAAAACTGGACCTCAAAGTCTTGAAATGAAATCTAAGGTAATGGAAACAAATCTAGGGTCTTAAAACTGGGCCTCAAGGTCTTCAAATGAAATTTAAGGTCATAATTACAAATCTAGGGTCTTAAAACTGAACCTCAGTCTTGAAATGAAATTTAAGGTCATGGAAACAAATCTAGGGTCTTAAAACTGGACCTCAAAGTCTTGAAATAAATCTAAGGTAATGGAAACAAATCTAGGGTCTCAAAACTAAACCTCAAGGTCTTGAAATGTAATTTAAGGTCATGAACTCAAATCCAGGGTCTCAAATCTGATCTTTCAGCTAATTCAAGCTCTATGCAGATGCATTCACTGCATTTAAAACTTCCTTTTCTGAAAAAAATTATTTCAATTTATTCAATTTCATTTCATTGTTTTAAAATTCATTGATAAGTTAAAAAGATATCACATAACATCAAGATACTAAAAAACTAGATCACCCTCATTTTTTTCTTCTACCAGTTTCGTATGAATTTAACTTGCAAATGAATTCACATACTGATCACCATATCACTTAATCTTGATTCTCTTACAAAGACATTGTTTGAAAGGTCTCACGTACTTCTATGCTAAAAATAAAATAATAATAATGAAAAAATTAATCCAGTTTATCAGAGAAGCATCAATGTGCAATCTACTTTCATTTGTATCATTTTCTAGTCCTCTGTAAATCCAACACAATATTCACATTGCAAAAAATTTCACATTGAAACCGGTCGTTGGTTTACTTTACTTTATAAATTTCATTTTGAGAATCAGTTAATTAGGACAACGTCTTAAATCACATGTTTTAATTAATATTATCATCATCATTATTTTATGCAAATAAAAAGTGTAAGAATAACAAGGCAGACAGACAAATATTTGTGCTTTAAATGCAGTATATAAACAAAAAGTTAATTATTGCATTAAAATGCATCTAAATAAATATAAATAGTAAAAAAAAAGTAATTGTTACGGTAATAATTTTATTTCAACTTCTTTTGTTATTATTATTATTTTTAAAATTGTATGAAATAAAATATTTTCTTAATGTAAACAAACGTGTTACAATCACATCTCACATATTTATGTACATAAAAAAGAAGAAGAAAAAGATATTTTACGTATTTGTTTGTTATTTTGTTACATTAACCAAGAATTTATGGTTTTTTGTTGTTGTTTTTGGCATTTTACAAAAAAAATGATATAATTTTCATAAAATTACGCAATCAAATGTGCGATAAATAAACAAATAATGAGAACAATAATAATAATAATAAAAAAAAATGTTCAAAAAAAAGTGAATTTCTTACAAATTGAATAGAATTCTTTGAAGTTTTTAGATTGTTAACCTGTGTCGTTAACACAAAATGGACGAGCGTGTGAATTTGACATTGCACAGTATTTTTCGAAAATTTTTGAAACTGATCGAAATTGAGGGGATTGAACTTTGCGGGGATTTAAAGGTTAACCTAGTGGAATATCAATCTTAAGGTTAACAGTTCGATCCTACGATCGATGCTAATTGTATGAAACTTTACAAACTCAAAAATCCCTTTTTTGAGCGGGAACTGAATTTGGAGTGAAAGCTGAATAAATATGGCGACTGTTTGAAACGACAGGGGTAAAGCTAAGGCCCTCTGATGATTGTCTTGAGCCGAGCTGATGGCCTAAGTCCAGCCTTTAAGAGCCCCTCTTCAACTCTGAATCGTAATCTGAAGAGCTACGTATTTTTTTTGGTTGAAATTGAAATCACCAGTGACCACCCTTAGTGGGTTAAAAATTAAAATTTCAATTTCAAATTAAACCGTTTAAAATGTAGCGAAACACAGTGCATACGTTCTCCATCATCTCATATTGGCTCATTAGAAATGATTGATACCCTTTTCATTTAACGTTATTTTACGTTGTTGAGTGAAGTCTTTGAAGTTATTTTAAATGTTCCGTTATTTATAACATTAAATTAGATATTAAATTAGAATAAAATAATAATAATGAAGGAAACTTCTTTGATTAAATATAAACGTAGGTGGTAATTCATGACACTAAAACTAAGATTAAAATCAATTGAAAGGACGGGAATTATGAATGATGAAATGTAATGAAATGAAAAATGAGAACCATATGGTTAGAATTTATTTATTTAAAATCATATAATTTCACAGGATTTAATAATAAAAAGCACCTGATGTTAAACAAATTACGTCATAATTTATGTGGCAGACCTTCAATAATCGTAAAATAACCACGCGCTTTCTCACCTTGCTAACTATATTTTTATCTTTTCAAGTAATTACCCTAATTTCGTTAATTAGCTCTTTAGATAATGGTCAAAAAAAACAATACAATGAAAAATTTGATACATTAAGAGGAAAAAAACACAGAAGAAGAGCCAATTAAATAAAAGATAAATGCTTGATTACCGTTTGATGATGACACACAATTATAACCTTATTATTTCAATCCGGATTTTAAATTGAAAGGAAAAAAAACGATTCGAATAATAATTTAAGTAGAAAAAGTATTATTTTTGGAATGTTAAATACTTTTGAGGAACTTGAAGTCATGGTCAATTATGTGTCGTGTTGAATGAAAAAAGAAATCAAATCATTAAGATTAAATTATTATAAGGCAATTGAGGTAATTTTAAGGAGTTAATTAGAATGATAAGGAGAAATTTTTTAAGTGAAATGGACTTAATTTGAAACGTTGAGTCATGAAGTTCTTTTAAGTTTATTTCACTCTCAACTGTAAATAAGTGGGAAAAGGTTTAATGAAGATTTTTGATCAATTTTAACGTCTGATCGAATTTCTGGGCTCAAGGTCAAAGGAATTGTCATAGTCCAGTGGGTAATTTATCGATCATGTCATTGGAGTGTGTTCGAATCCGGTAAGCTCTTACTTATGCAGGTGCGGGTCATCGTGGACCAATGTCGCATCAAGAAGCTTTTTAATTTCAAGTGCTTTGTCTATGGGCTCATTGATTTTTAGGCTCCCGCTTACATGATTGGTTTTAACATGATTAAGAAGGGTCACGCCGGCACTCATCCTCAGCATCTTGTTTTCCGTACAAGTGAGTTTTCTTATAATTTTTGCATTGACTGTCTTACCCTCTGTGGCATAGAGTAGTGCTAGTCAAACGAATGAGCTGTAGAGTCGTCCTTTCTAAACCTCATCAATCATCTCATGAAAAATCAACCTTAAACAAACTAATTTCAATGAAAATCATTACATTCAAAAAAACTTTCAACTCATTTTAGAACAATGTCCAATAATCATTGCAAAGTTCATTGAACACCCATTTAAATTGGATTCAAATTAAGTAATGAATTGTATCACTAATTGTCACGAAACTCAAACACAAGATTATAATTTTAAACGAGTTCACAATCGCACTTCAATCAACTCAGGACAAATTAGATAATAATTGGTTTGATTATCATTATTATTATTATTACTATTATTTATAATGACTTTGCTTGGAAAAACATCATAAAAAATTATTAAAAAAAACATAAATCAGTAGCATTTTAATTTAAATTTACAATTATGATTATTATGATGACTGATTTTCATCTCAACACTCATTGATTGCATGATGATGGAGAGTGAGAGAAAAAAAATTCAAGAAACAGTTATTATGATTATTTTTATTGTAAGGTATTGTGATTTCTTTGATAAAAAAAATAAATAAATATTTTAATCAACACACTTTTGTATGATGAGAGAAGGCAGAAAAAAAACGGATGATGATAATAATCAAGACATTTCATGATAAAAATAATTTCTTCATATAACTTGGCGTCTCATTGAAATTTATGCAGGTTTGCTTAGATTAACAAATTCAAGTGAAAGTATATGGGCATATTAATTTTCATCTGAACATGATTAGATTACTTAAATTACGGATGCACGTGAATAGTGTGAAATGATTGATAAATTTTATTATTTTAATGTTTCTCTTCATCGTGAAGTTGCTTGACATTTAATTTGAAAGGAAATAGAACGCTTTATTTCATAATAATAACAATGAAAAAAATAATTTTTTACCTAGAAATACCACAATAAACAATTATTCGAACAATAACTTTACAATATCTCATTCATCATCATCATCATCATGATGATCGTTTATATTAAAAATTAAATAATTTTCCATGGAATGTTGTAAACGCAAATAATTTAAAAAGATTTTTTCGGAATTTGTAGCGAATCTAATTGGAATGACCTATCGTCTTGTCATGTTAACGACGATGAGCCACGAAGACGATGATTTTTCTGTTTAGACTTAAATTGTATATTTGTATAAGTTTTGTGCTTGTACTATGCGTCAACAACATTATTTTTATTATTATTTTTAAGAGAAAAACACCTTGACATCATGTTTTGGAACATTTTGAAAGTAATTATAACATTTAATTTTATTTTAGAGGTTTTTTTATTCATGAAATGGAACGATTTACAAAAGAACGAAAATTAAATTTTAAAAGTTACTTGCTTAATGGGAGATTTTAATCTGAGTGTTTGGATTTATGGTTCATTTGAATGATTTCCTTCAGAATTTTTGAAGTAAATATGTGAGAAAATGAGAAAAAAAATGTAGAACGAGATCGTTAATGATATGCACGAGCGCATTTTTATTGATGAAATTCGACCATTTGGGAATATTCGATCACTTTAGAAAATTCGACTATTTAGGAAAAATTCGATCACTTTAGAAAATTCGACTATTTAGGAAAAATTCGATCACTTTAGAAAATTCGACTATTTAGGAAAAATTCGATCACTTATGAAAATTCGACTATTTAGGAAAATTCGATCACTTACAAAGATTCGACTACTTAGGAAAATTTTGATCACTTAAGAAAATTGGACTATTTAGGAAAATTTTGATCACTTTAGAAAATTCGACTATTTAGGAAAATTCGATCACTTAAGAAAATTCGACTATTTAGGAAAATTTTGATCACTTAAGAAAATTTGACCATTTAGGAAAAATTTGATCACTTAAGAAAATTTGACCACTTGGGAAAACTATACCATTTGCCACATACGGACGGACGGCATTCAATTTCAATTCAATGACAAAAACGCAAAATATTCTTAAAATAATTAAGAATTTCTTCGAAATTAGGGATTTCCATTAAATTTTGAATTAACTTATCAAGCAATCTCTTTATAAAAAAAAAAGTATTATAAAAAGAGAATGTAGATCTTGATCTTGATAAACTATCTTCATGAATTAGCACTTAGAAAAAGAAACAAAACCTACATACAACAAAAAATTAGGTACCATTTTAACACTGTAAATTAAATCATGATCGAAATTTTTAAACTCAAATTTAACCTCGATGCCTGGCTACGATAAGATAATTGAGATTGAATGAGAAGAAGACACGTCAACTCAATTTTCGATCAAACATGGAGAAGAAATTAAGTTCAATTCAAACTTAATCTTATCCGATCACCTTACATTTTACCTTGTTTAAGCCCATTCACTCAAAAAAGGAAAAAAAGTGCTTGAACAAGAAAAATACATATTTGCTGTTGGTCATTCAAACACTTCACGTATAAATATAAATAAATAAATAATATGAAAATAATCATCATTCAGCGAAATAAAAAAAAAATAAAAATTAATAACAACAAGCTAACACGTTAAATTGTTAAAATAAAAACATATTTTTTTTACATACAACACTCATCAAACACACACACACACACACACCTTTGAATGTAAAGACACCACTATAATAATAATATGAAGTGACATGAATGTGCAACAATTTATAGTTCAGTCCAGTTTAATTTTTTTCTTTTATTATTAATGTTATTTTTTTTATTTCTTCGCTTTTATTTTAAGGCAATTCGCGCAGTTAAAAGACATTAATTTCAGTTCGTTTTGGTCATTTGAATTGAAAAGATCCCATATTAAGAGGAGATGATACAATTATTGGGTTAATTTTAATTTTATTTTTATTTTATAATAATTATAAATTGCATAAATGTGTTACATTGGAAAAAACCATTTCCATAAATGGATTAATCTCTAATTTAAAAGAAATGAAAAGAAATAAAAATTTCCTGGTGTTGTTTGTCAGTTATATTTCAGTCAAGTGTGTAATTTGATGAAAGGTATCATTTGACGCTTGAATTTAAAAGATTTAAATGAATAAGGAAAAAAAATAAATTAAATTTAAAATAAAAATAAAACAATAGGTGATAAATTTTTTTTGTGTGTGTGACTTTTTTTCATTGCATATTTTTTTTTTAATTGAATATTATTAAACTGTTAAATAATATTAAAATTAAAAAAAAAAACTTGAAGATAATGAAGCATCATAAAATTAATGTTATAATTAAAAAAAATAATACAATGCAATGCAAAGCTAATTAAACCGATAAAATTGAATTAAATTAAAAAAATGCTATTCCGAAAAAATTCAAATAAATTAAAAACAGAATAAGAAAATTTTAAGCTAAGAAATTATGAATTTTTACTGTTAAATTGAAACTCCAATGTGACAGTGAATGAATTGCATATTTATAATAATGATATTACAGTTAATGGCATTAAAAGTTAAAATTAAATAGAATGAAAAAGGTCACGTGTCCTACTGACTTTTATGTTGCTTTAATTTGAAAACCTCATTTTGTTTATAATTATAGCTTAAAATATTAAGATACAAGATTAAAAGTATAAAATACAAAAATGCATAACCCACATACAAGAGTAATTTTAATAAATAGGATTAAGGTATGTATTTTTAAAGTAATTATGCGGATTTCAATGATTTTAAGATTAATTTACAATAATCTTGTATTAAATGCAAAAAATTTGATGTGAGTTAGCGATTGTTGAATTGCGTTTAAAGGTATAACCTTTAAAGTGTGACTATGCTAAAGTACAAATCAGATTTTGATGGTTATTTGTACTTAACTCAGATAAGGCGGCATTTTTTACCATCCTTAATCAAAAATTTCATTTTTGACAAATTTTCGGTTTATTAAATAAAAAACGTTCTTAAGAATTATTTTGGACAGTTTGCGATAACGTTCTTTCATCAAAAGTATGATTTCAAACGAATTTCAATCAAACGAGCTTGTTCTTCTGGAAGGACTGTAGCCTGATCTCAGTTAAAAGAACCACATTTCTTAAAATTGCATTCAACAAAACACCTCTCAAATGTTGTCTCAGTTTTTTGTTCTGATTAGAGAGCCTGGCATGGACGTAAGAGCTGATGCGCATTTGTGACACGTGTTGTCGTCTGGTGTAAGGGAAGGACAAAATCACAACCGTCACTAATTTTATCACTTCTTGTTTCTCTTTAAACGACTGGCAAGAAGTTGAACTTAGCCTGTCAGTGTTTTTTAGTCCTCAGCAGGCGTTGAGGGATATCACCAATGTGGCTACGAAGGATCAGAAGAATTTTCAGACTCTTGCTCATTTTTTTAAACTTCCTTTCCACAGTTTAAGCCTATGAATTAACACTCAAACATATGCCGATATTTGTCTGAGTCTTAGACACTAGAAACAACCTCTAAAGCGAGGGTACTAGGTTCTGACATTGAACTTGAGGAATTCAAAGAACACGGTTGATGTTTGAATTGGGCTGTCAAAGCTAATCTTGAAGAGTAGAACTTTGACTCTTATATTGGTGTCCCTGTCAAAACGATGTACCTCTTCTTTTTTGTTGATCATCTTGTTTGAGCTTTAAATTTCATCTAATGGTGTTCTAGTGAGCTCTTGCCCTCATATCATCCCAACTGACACATTCAGACGACTATCCATTTAAATATTCATCTTAACTGAAACGAAAAAAAACAAGTCTTCAATTGAATATCACACTGTATCTAAGATAATAAATTATATGTTGCAATTTATTATGCATCTCATAATTTCATTACAAAAATTGCATTAAATTGTTGATATAGGTGAAAATATGCACAATAAAATCATATGGCGCCAGTTTAAGTTACAAAATGCAATTTGTCATATTTTTATTTGCATAAAAATATTTAAAGTGTAACTGACATAATTTTTGATATGAGAGTTATTTTATGACTTTATGATTTGTCTCATTAAGTTAAGAGCTTAATTTTTCTTTGTCATATGGTTTTTTTTTTAAAACAAAATGACATAAGATTTCAACTTCATATTATGTAAAATTGTTCTTCTGATATCTGAGTACTAATTTTCGAAGTTTAAATTTATATGGCGACTTTTAAAACCGTCACTCAGGTCATCAGGCGGACCCGTTGTGTATCAGATCAGATTTCTAGGGTGGTCTTCACAGAAGAGAACCAGTACTCAGACCTACAGACGGGTCCATTGTACTTACCAATTATCATCATATCTGATGAAGAAAGAACCAAATCTAGAGAAACAACTAAATTAATAAGAAGTCCACAAGAACTGGTTCAGTCCAGGAAAGTGACCACACATTCTCAGAAAGCTAATCAGAGCAGACATCTTCACTTTTATGATGGAATCAATACTGGAAAAGTACTCACCCGTTTTGTTTACCTGCTATCATCATCATAGCTTCTTAGCATTTCGCCTTTCATTTCCAGCAATTGTCACCTTCTTCTAGCTTTCAACTCATATGACGTAGCCGAAGTCTAACTTTTGAATTGAGGACACATTTCAAACGACTTTCAAATGAACTTTTGCTCTAAAATATGTTAAAAAAACTTTTAAACTCTCCTTCAGTCAACAATGACATCATCACTTTTATATTCATTTGATTTATTATATCAAATTTAACATTCTCTTTAATCTATTTCTGTTTCAATTTTGTTGTTATAAATATCACTTAATTTCCATAACAATGAAAGGTATCACATCACAAAATTTTTGTATAGAAAAACAAATAATCATGTTTCTACAAAAAGTAAGTACAAGCACAAGGTTAAATAGATTGATATGCTTTCATGCATGAAGAGTCAACTAGGCTAATTCACACTCTTTTTACATCGACATTTAAAAAAAATATTTTATTAAATCTAAAAACAAAAAAATAACAACAAAAAAACATAAACAGTTGTATTTTAATTTAAATAAAAAGAATTTATGTGTAGGTATTTTAAATGTAAAATTCAAAGTGTTACTGTCAATTGTGAACTTTATTTTAATTTCACAAGAAAAACATTCTATTGTAATTTGATACTGTCAAATTTGATTTAGAGAAAGCCTTTCACAATTTAATTCAGTATTTTGTTGCTAAATTGCGTTTATTTATCGCTTCAAAATATTTGAATGACGTTATAATTACTTTCGATTGTCTTATTTTCATATAAAAAATTTAATAAAAATTAAATTCTTACATTTAAATTCACATTTTACTCCAACACAAACAGTCGCACATTTAAATTTATTTTTATTATTATTCATTTTAGATCAAATTCCTTGAATACTTTCATCGACTATGTCATTTATCTTAATTTTTCCATATCACCATACAACATGACATGAGAGTTGGAGACAAAATTCATAAATTACATGCATTTAAATACCTGATGCTATATGACACGATAAAATTCGATTTGGCATCATGACAAAAATTTATGTTGTTTGTCTCAATCTTGGAAGATTTTAATATGAAAAGGAGTGTTATGTGTTAGAACAACTGCATAAACTTTAAAATGTCTTCACTTACAGTCACAGCGAGTGATATAAATGCAAAAATGAAATAAAATTAGAACGGAATTTTTTTTTCTGATTATGTTTTGTGAATGAAATTAATTTGATGTGGGAGAAGTAGAATTTTCGATTCATAATCTCAAATTTTTACTAGAACCTGTTTTAATTGAAATGAAATAAAAAATTAATGTCAATTGACTTGATTTGAATTGTAATTGACCAGTTAATACAAATTACAACTCGAATCAGCCACCCACACAATTAACACACTTTCAATTAACGGTTCAATTTTATTTTGTTTCATTTCAGGAATGTCAAAGTCTAATTGAAGAAAATCGCCGTCTAATTGGATTAGCGTCAAATTCCGAGGCAGACAATCGACAGTTTGTGATGAATGGAAATGGCATGACATCAAGTACAGGCAAAAATGGATCAGGTGTTGTTGAAACTGTTTTCCTTCAAACACAGATCGATACGCTGAATTGGCAATTGAAACAGGTAAGTGGCCAAATTAAAGTTAATTTTATCTGAAATGAGTTCAATTTGATTAAATTGAATGGATGGCTAGTGAATATAATTTTCATGTAAACGGCAAGGTGTTGCCAGGCGTCTCCATTACATAATTTGTTCCATTTAATTTTTTACTTAGATAAAAGAAAAATATTTTGAATGTAAACAATTTTTTTTTCTTTTTTTCTTTTATTATTATGAACATGAATAACAATATCAAAAGAAATAATGAAATGAAATGAAATGAAATTGATAGAAGGTGTTATTTCAAATAACACTTAATCTGTTTAATCCATCTTTGAATTATGAGATCAAAAAAAAATATTGACTGACGGGTGATTTTTTTTGTACATGTCCAACAAAAACCAGGCCGGAAACAGTGATTTGTAAGAAATTTGTGAGTTATAATGACTTAAATTCATAAATTACTAAATTTGAAGTGTCTTGCAAAAAAATCGAACACGATGCAATTTAAAGTTATTTATGTTCGATCAAGAAAACACAATTTATTGAAAATACCTTAGTCAGAAATGTTACATAACGGCTAATTATAGATCATTTGTAGTGATTTGTAAATAGGTTTTTGTAAACATTTTTATTAATTTTTGATTAATTCGTTACACAGCTCTGTGAAGGGCTTTCATAGTGTATTCAAAGTAAATTCCAATAAAATCCTTCATTTAACGATAAACGAGCTTCTGAACTCCAAATTAACCAGGCGTCTCCACTCAAAGATCGCACCATAAGGTCAAATACCTACTTACAAAAATTTTTTCAACGTTTTGCCATTTTTATAACCATCTTACATTCACCGTGTTGAGACTAAATAATCAAATACCCAAAATTTGGAGTCTGTAAGCCTAGACCAGTCACCAAAGAACTTTTTACCAAAAATTATAAGTGCAATTTAGACAATTTTGTAGTGAACAATTCAATTAACATTAACTAAGAGTAAAAGCTTTTCAGAAACCCAATGTGAAAAATATCTTTCACCTACTTCAAATTTAATAAAGTCTGAATCAGAAATTAAATCTCATGATACTTCTGAATCACTTACATAGGGAAGGAACTAAAGCAGCTTCAAAGTAAAAATATGAAATAAATCCATTTAATCCCGCTACCAATGTCGATGAAATTTGAGGATACAGAATAACACTTCGCTAAGTTTGAAATTAACTTTAATGACGATGAATTTTGTAAAGAAGTTTTAAAAGTTATGGGAATAAAATTCAAACAAACTACCATGAAAGCAATGCCTTAAATAAATTTCCCTAAAAATTTCCTTCAATTAGTAACGTCGTATCTGGTTTTTCAATTTCTACTATTTCACTAACTCATGCCAATCGCTAACGGCCACACATTATTGTCATATTTTCTATTCATAGCGCGATGAAAATGACTCAATTTTCCATTCATGCTCAAAAATCCAAGAAAAATTCGTCATATCGATGTGAAACGATAAAGCTGTCCACATATTTTTATTTTCTAGCGATTGCCATGATTTGTACGAAAAAATAGTGGAAAATGAAGAACTTGAAACAGCCAAACAAAAATGGGAAATTTTAAGGGAAATTTATTTAAAGCGTCGCCTTAAAAATTCATAGTAAATTTTAACACGGTTTTAAATTCCATCTTTTGAAAGGAACTAGATAAAAATAACTCAATTTCACGTGAATTGCATTTTCATTGAAAGTAAAATATCGATTAAAGATTATCATGTCAAATTAGTTTTCTTTTTCTTAATAAGATTATTGAACTGTATGTTTGACAACGTGCTTTCAAAACTCATGTCATTTCATAGAATTACAACTCTATTTCCATTTTCATTTAAATTTAATTTTAATATTTTTTTTTTAAAAAACAAAACGAATTAGGTCAGTTTATGTGTCATTTTTAAATTTAAATTAAAATAAAAACAAGATGTTGACTTTTAATATATTTTTAAAAGCAAACTAATAAATAAATATTAAATCGTGTGTTTAATGTTTGATTACCATTTTTTCCATTAAATTTATTTAAAAATAAATATTTTGATTTAAAGACACAAATTGAGTTGTAACAGCACGAGTCAAATGTGGTTTTCAATTCATTCATTCAATTAAAAGTGCATTTCATTGAAAATTTTTGTTGAATTCTTATCGGTTTAATCTTTTACTTTAATTTACTATTTCGGATTTGAATGAATTGAATGTGTGTGTATGTCTGTGTGTGTGCCTATATGGACCTATGCATTTATAGTTAAAAGCAATAATTACTGTTTTTCTCTGCTTATTCTTTGGAATCATTGTTATGATTATTACTTTGATTGTTGTGCGTTTTTTTTTAAACTCAATAATGCACGATTTGGTCGTTTATTGTTAAAGGTGAAGGTATTTCAATTTGAAAAGAAAACAATAGTAATAATTATTGTTAATATGATGAATGCACCTCATTCAGACTTTTGTTTGGAAGCACGAGTTTTGTATGAATTACCGTATGAATGGGATGAAGGAGAAATTATGTAATAATTGGTAAATTTATGTTTAAATTTAATGATTTTTTTCAAAAAACTTTGAAATTAAAGACAATTTTTTTCATTTTCCAGGTTGAATCAAGTCGACAGATGTACCGAGCAGTAACCGATGAAGTTGCGCGATTTCTAGACAAATGTTATCGGAGTTTGGAAGTCATTCATAAGCAGCAACAGCAGTGCCAACCCACAACAACAATTGGTCGATCCAAGAGTGTTGTCCAAGTTTTTAAGAATCATGATTCTGATAGTAGTTGTCACAGTACGTCAATTACCAAGACGAAGAGTACTTCGAGAGCTAGGAGTAGCACGAATTTAATTGATGCGAAATATTTTTGTAATACAAGTAATGAGACTCCGCCTTCTGATGTGACTTGTGATTCGTATGAACATTTTAGGGATTTTACTTGGTGAGTTGATTTTTATTTGAATTTAATGCAATTTGTCCTAATCAATGTGCTTGAATTTCAGGCGTCGTACTCCAAAAGTTAAGCAATCTAACTTGAATTTGGAAACAAATCCAGAAAAATTATCCAACGAAGCATATCGCTTACTGCGAACTGTTCAAAATTTGATGAACACCCAAGAACCATCGCTCCTGAATCCTACAAACAATGCCATCCCACCACCACTTGAACCACTGTCAAAAAACGATGAAGCCTTTACCCGTAAATCTCAATCCCGTGAAAGTCGTCTCTCGATTCGTAGCAGTACCGATGATTCGGTACATTCAAATGCTACGACAACCACAACCAATTCCTCGTCATCCCTCAAAACCGAAACAGATGAAGAGCATTCGCATCATGATGGTGCTTCCCCTTCAATTTTAAACATTCCATCAGCGGTGTCACATCAAAATACAAATAATAATCATCATCAAACTCACCTGGATCGTGTCAAAGATAACATTCTCTTATCAATTGATGACGAAAGCGGATTTAGTTCAATGAATTCGTTCCAGGAAATCGGCTTGCCATTAGTTAATTCAACAATGCGTTCAATTGCCGGTAACTCGTCAATGTCATCGTCAGCATCCTCCGCATCGTCCAGTGAATCAACGACTGAAATGGAAAATACAGCCATTGAAACTAATAATATGAAAAATTCAACATTGATTGCAGCGAATCAACAAGAAAAATTGGGCTTACCACGTGTCGTTCACAGACGATGGGATTCAGCACCTGTCACACCTGGAAGACTTCAGCTGTCAAATAAAACGGAGGACTCGCTGCGTGTTTTGTGGGTTTAAATTCTTGCCTTACATTGAGATGTTATCAAAATCTCGTATTAAACTGATCTGATCGTTTTTAATTTAAAATTTAAGATTAAACAACCATATAATTTAACCAAAGTAAAATATTGTTAAACAAAAAATTCTTCATTCAATTCTTGCATTTAAGTGTTAAATTTCAAGTAAAATAATTGCTTTGGAATTCACTTGAATTCCATTAAAATTTAAAGAAAAATGAGGCATGGCAAGAATTTTTCCTTGAAAACCCTTCCCTTATTATAAAAAATACAATTTATAATAATTTTAATTTAAGATTAATAATAATAAAAGTTGATTTTTAGATGTTATGATTAAGTTTTTATTATGATTTTAACAGTTAAAACCGATCGTATGCAATATTAATTAGTAATTATTTTTATTTTAAATAAAAAATAAAATTTTCAGTACTTATTAAAGTTAAATATTATTGTAATTGAGTTTTTATTTATTTTTTAACGGAAATTTATTCAATGCATTCAATATTGAGACAGTTGTTCAAATTTCCTTTCAATTTCGTTGAATTTAGTCGTCTCACGTGTTTCATTGAAATTTCCTCACTATAAAATGATTCTTCGATGAAAATTTGGATCAAAGTTTTCTGAGGCTTCAATTAACAAGGAAATCAAAATACAAAGAATTTAAATTAAAAAAATTGAATCATGAAATTATTTGGATTTGCTTTGATTTTTATCGCAATGATGATTTGCGTCATGGCTCAAGGTCAAGGCCCTGACGGGAGACGTCCTGGTCCTCCAGGTCCACCTGGACCTCATCATGGGCCACCAGGACATCACGGACACCATGGTCATCATGGACATCACCCACGTCCACCACATCCAAGACCACCCAAGCCAACTCCAACAGAAGAACCAGAGGAACCAAGCACAACTGTATCAGATTAGGAGGCTTCAATTAAATTCAATGAAGTTATTTCAGAAAAATGTTTATTCAATCTGGTGTTGGGAAATAATATTTGTTTGAATTCAATATAAAATTATTGTAATCAAGGCTTTTAGTTTTAAATTTGATCCATTTCAGTTAACATGTGATTCAGTTAGTTGCATATCATTCCAATAGATGTCATTCAACATTTTTTGGACTCAAATTAAAAGTCCGTTAAATTTAATGTGCAATTTTTATTTAAAATTATCGCTTAACAATGAAAATTATTCTACTATTTACAATTCAAGTCAAAGGTCAAAATGTGATTGAAATGTTACGCATTATTGTTATTATCATCGATATTTCCATGAAAACCATTTTCGGCACTACTTTGCTTATCAGCCTTATTAACATTATTATAATAATCAAATTTATTTTTTAATGGGGCTTCCACACCCATTTCCTTCATTTCATCTGAAATTTCATCCGATCCTTTTCTTTCAGGTAGTAACATTTTCAGTAATGCTGTGATTGGGAATTCCAGACACAAACAAAGCGTTAATCCAATGAAACTTGAATAAATTAGTCCGAGTGTTGAATAGCCGAACTACGTTTAAGAAAAAATTTATAATTATTTGATTTTTATTGAAATTAAATGTAAATTTTACCATAGTAAGTGATTTAACGACAGCCGGTCCACGTCCTTCAGCTGATGCAATTCGTAACAACGAGAAATGTGCCAAATACACGCAATACGTTATCCGACCAAGTGTTTGAAATATCCTTGCATTAAGGAAACGTGACACCGGTGGTACAGCTTTACAATAAAAGGTGAACATGAAGAAAGTTCCAATGTAACCCCACATATTTTTCGAAATAATTGCATAAATTGCAATCCATAATGCGGGTTTTTCAAACTTGTAATCATAAAAAATGTAGGACAAGTAAAAATTAAAAATTCCAATTATGAAAACATGGATAAATGTGTAACGTAAAAATGTTCGTGTACGTTGTGATGGTTGGTATGTTGATCGATTGATGACATGATACAAGTAACCTGCGAGGATTCCAATGAAATAATTACCGGCACTTGTGTAAAATGTCACATATGTGTCCTTGAAACTGGGCATTCGATTCATGTTGACTCTGTCTCTGGATTTTTTATGTAAAAAATTTCATTTAATATGAGTGTTAATGGGAAATTTCATTGACTTACTCTGGAGGAACTGTAAAAACACCATCATATCCCTTAATGTAAGTGATGATTCCTGGTATGAGGCAAAAAATGGCAGTTGATCCCATTATGAGATGTTTTGTGTAACGTGGACACTTCCATACAAGCATTAAAATGAACATGCCAATGGTGAAGAGTTGGGTGTCAGCAGCCATGTACCATGCATGTGGCATGCACTGTAAAAATACATTGAAAGAAAAAATGAAAAATGTAATTATGAAAAATTTTCATGAGCGTATTTCTATTAAACGCAAAAACTTTTTCAGTTTTTAAAAAAAAATTTACTGTTTTTACCGAATTTCTTGTTAATTTGAAAAAAATTTGAGTCATATCGTCGCTCGTGATTTTTTCAAAATGGCAGAATTTTCCGAAAAGGTCAACTATTCTAAAATTGCGGAAAATCACCAAATTTTGTAAATTCATGCAAAGCCACCAAAATCTTTAAAAAAATTGCGGAATTTTCGAAATGACGAAAATTTATGCAAACTTCCAAATATTTTCATAATTTCGAAAAATTTTGTAAAACTGAGAAATTTCAAAAAATCATGGAAAATCATGAAAAAAATAAAACACGAAAAATCACGAAAAACTTGTGGAAAACTGCAGAATTTGGCAAAATCACAGAAGACCTTAAAAAAACGTGGAAAACTGCAAAATTTTCAAAAGTGCGAAAATTTCTGTATCGGTTGTCAACACATTTCTTGTATATTTGAAAAAATGTGAGTCATATCGGCGCTCGTGACTTTTTCAACATGGCCAAATTTTCCGGAAATTCCAAAATTGCGGAAAATCAGAAAATTTTCTAAAATCATGCAAAATAACCAAAATCGGTGGAAAGCTGCAGAATTTTCGAAAAGGCGAAAATTTATGGAAACTTTCAAATATTTTCATAATTTCGGAAAATCTTGTAAAACTGAGGAATTTTCAAAAATTTAGGAAAATCACGAAAAGCTCTAAAACATGAAAGATCATCAAAAACTGAAAAATTTGCCAAAATCACAAAAAACCTTAAAAAAGTGAAAAACTGCAAAGTTCACGAAAAAATAAAAATTTCCTTATAAGACACGGCACATTATCGCATTTTCATTTAAATCGACAAGAAATGCGCCCAAATTTGAAATTATTGAATTTGAATGAAAAAAAGAATTAAAATTAACTCACTCCCTCTTCCACTTTGACCTTATTATTAATGTAAAGTAAATTAGTCCACCAATTCCTCCTACAATAAACTTTCTCTAGTGCAGCTTGTCTTTTCCACAGCGGTCCACCAGATGATTTAACCAAAAATGTGGCATCAAAAAACAGGACATACATATAAACTGGGGTCAATCTCAGGTATCGATAAACCACAGCAATCCAAAAAAACTTAAAATTATACGGCCTTTTATGCATCAACTCTTCAATGAAATGCACTGCCAACAAATATCCACTTATAAAAAAGAACGATTGCACCACCATTGTCCCATTCAATGCAATGTGATGCACTGGACTATGAAATTTCTCCTCATGATATTCCGGATTAAGTATTGGACCGTTATATCCGATATTGATGTGACCGTAAATGATGATGAACATCGTTATGTAACGCACTCCTTGGATATGCCGAAATTCATAGACGATGCCAGATTTTGGGATTGAAGTGAGACGCTCCCAATTACTGATTACCGAGAATGCAAGGAGAAATTCGCGTTTCCTACTTGATTTAAGTGAATTACTTAAATTAGTTCGGTTCCTAAGACGATAATCATAAATTGTTGCAATGAGCACAGTTATGAAAATGAATAAAGTGATTGCGATGAAAATGTAATCGAGTATATCTGGAAATAGAAACAATTTCAATGTAAAATTAGCTCCACGTGCTGTTTCAAGTCTAATCCGATTAAGAGTATTAAAAATTACCATTCTCCTCCACCTCCTTGTTTGTATTGCAAAAATTAATTTCAGAGTATCCCGTTAAATTGTACTCATCTTTCAGATATAAATTTATACACCGATTAACATCATCGCCATACATCTCACGATATTCTTTCGTACCCTCAAAATCATCCGGATTAATTGGATATTTAATATGGGCATCAAAATATGGTTCATAAAGTTCATTGTATGTAATTTCATCGAGTTTCGCTAATTTTTTTCGACACCAATTAATGCAAATTCCTGTTGTGAGGATGTCGTGTCGGAAATGATGCATTGTATCATCAGAGAAATTCTTGAAAATAAAATAAATTTGAATTTTCTTTGTAATTTAAGATTAATTTCAATTTTACTTTAATATAATTCCATAATTGCAATTGAGGATTTGGTTTAATTGCAGTTTTCACGATGCAATACGCCGAAGTATTTTCATATCCCAGGATGCAACGCTCATATTCATCGAAACGAGCCATTGGTGGCATTTGATAATATTCTGTATCTGGAAAATTTACATGAAAATTTTCAATTGAATTCAATTTAATTTTTTTTTCAATGAATCTTACAATTAAAAATGGCACATATCCCACTAAAGTGCATTAAAAGCACATAAAACCATAATTTTATCATATTTCACTGTCACTTTTTTCCCTGAAATTCCTTAGACTATTCGATTTGAAGACCGTTACACGACTGATCAGCTCATCAAATTGATTTGAATGCATTTTGATATGAAATTGTGCAATTAATCTGGTTTTTAGTGTGTGACCTTGAACTAGATTTGATCAAAATAACGGTCAAATAAATTTATTACCAAAAATTTCCCGTTAAAGTTCAGTCACTGATGATCGTCTTCAGGTATATTAACAATAAAATATAAATAAAATGAATTGATAATGAAATTGAGATGAGATGAAATGAAACCGGTTTAATTGATAAGTTGAATGGATAGTAAAATTTGTAAGTTATTTAAATTTAAACTTGACCTATGAAATTTTTTTACAATTTTAACCGTTAAATGTGATTTATTTCGATTTTGATGAATAAATTGATCAAAATTCGTCGAAATTTTAATTTAACCGTCATTTTCTGATTTTCCATGTTCATCTGAAATTTTTCATTTTAAAAATTAACATTAAATAGAAAATAAAATTACGAGAGGAAAACCAATGAAATGAAATTGGCGCCACATCGCATTGTTTCCATTTCATCATAACAATAACGTCATAAAAATTTCAACGTCTCTCCGGTGTGCAGTTAAATGATGATGATGATGATAAAAAAAGGCAATAAAATAAAATATGATAGTAAAAAATACAGACATAGCATAGTTAACATTTCTCTTGTTTCCATTGAAGACGAGTAATTTTTCATTCTCATTTGAGCACTCACTCAATTTATTACATAATGCCGTGATATTGCGACACTATTTTTATGTTACTTTGCTCTATTTTATTTTTTTTTAATGTTTATTGATGTGACGTCATTAAAATTGTGCACCAATTTAATTATTTTCATCATTAATCCAATTAAATTATCTGTGTCTGTGATATATTTTGGGAAGATGTTGTCATCTAACGAAAATCACATTTTGAGCACACATCAAACAATTTATATTTGAACAGATAGTTAATTGTCGTAAAGTTTGGCACTTTTTGAATATGAGCATTGAAATTGAAAGATTATACGATTAAAAATGTGTATTAGCGGTGTTTTCATTGCCAATATTTTCAGCATATTACGTTAAATTTTATGTGTGCTCAGTTTTACGACGTAATTAATTTAATTTGGCAAAATAATTTGTAAATACTGTGTTGTGTGGTTGATTTTACTTTAATCAATTAAAGCAAGGCGTTCAATTACATATAATTTTTGTTATTGTTCGAGTAGTTTCTTGAGCTACTGGAGTAAAAGTTTCAGGCGCATGGGTGGCGGAATTCGAAAACAGCATGATAAATTTCTTGCTTAAATTCATGAAAAGCGAAAAACAGGCGAGAAGTTTTAAGGAGATTCTTGGAAATCCTTGTTCTGAGTCCTGAGGAAATGTTTTCAAAAAAAACAGGAATCAGCAACAATGAAAAATTTTTATATTTTGCTCTAAGCTCTAATCTATGAATTGATGAAAGGAATCGATTTTCTTGAATTATAATGAAAAACCTAAAAGAAAATCGTCAAATATCGGTTTATGTTTATTTTTTTCAAAATATAGTACAATAAAATCCTTAGAGATTTGAAACCTTTCATAAATTTAATATTCTAATTGAAATTACATAAATGCTACAATTTATATGCGTGTTTAGAGAAAAAAAATAATTCAATTCCCATTATGATACGTAAATTTTCCCTACTGTTTTTTTTTTTATTTTATCACTTTGCAAATCTGATAATAAAAATTAACGATACTCTGAATAATATTCCCTTTGAATGTGCAACGATACCAAAAATTCTTCAATTTTCCTTGAAAAAATTTTTCACTACGTTCACACAAGCCAAAATTTCCTTTCATCAAAAACCATATTCGAAAAATTAGGTGGTAAAAAATTCATATTAAATTTTCATAAAGATAAAATACCACCCGCATTTTGTGCATTTATCCTCAAATTCATTGAATAAACCTCGTATTTAACATATTAAAATACATAAAATAAAAACCTATACAAAGATTTTTCCTTGCAACAAAATAAGCGGAAGTTTACGGTAATGGTTTTAACATCTTATAAGATAATTCAAAACATATAACACATAAAATAAAATCACACGAGATGAAAATTTGAATGAATTTTAAGATTAAAGAGAAAAGTAATCATCTGAAATAATATCATCATCGTAATTTATCTTAATTGTATCTCCATTCATTTCAATTTCCTTTAAAATTTTTCTTTAAAGCAAATATTTCCAAAAAAAAAATCTTCTTAAATCAGTGATAACACTGTGCATATCAAATTAAATGTTAAATATCCTTTTAACTGGTTCAATAGTTCAATTTCACTCAATTTTCTCCATGAAACGCGCCTCTCTCAATAAATTTACTATACATATGAAATGATATCACACACAAAACAATGACGTCATAACATTTGAAGCAAAAAAACACAATGAAATGAACTGTATAGTACTTTTTTGATATGACTATGAATGTGAAGTATGAAAGTAGACATCTGTACATTTAACATGTGAAAATACAGAGAGGGAGAAAATGTTGCATTTCAGAGCTTTGCCTGTTATAAAAATAAAAAATAGAGAGGAAAATTTGATGTAAGCAAAATCAATTCATTGAAATGAAAAACTTTTCAAACATTTTTTTAAATTTTAAATAAAATCAGTCATTTTTTAACCCTCATCCAGTCCTCAGTTGAAAGCTTAGTTCGTTTTTAGAGGATTTAAGGTTCAAAAAGGTCGGTTACTTGAAATTTCTGTATGAAATGTACTCAGATAGCATTGTCTTGTAGAATTGAAGCACGAATCAAATCAATAACTTAACAGCTAAAAATTTATTTTAAAAAGTAACAGGGACAAAAAAGTCCCTGGACAGGATGAAGGTTAAAAATTCATATAAGGATAAAAATTTAATTTTAATTCAACAAAATTCACATCCTTAAAATCCGTTAAATGTAATTTTACAGGGAATATTTTAATTTCAATTTAAACATTTAACGGTTATTTTTATTATAATGAAGCATGTTCACATAAAACTGAAATTTTCGTGTATGAGAGAACAGTGAAAGAGAAAGAGAGAAAATTTTCCATTTCAAAAAACTTTTCTCTTTGGAATGAAACCAAATTCAAAAAATAACCATGCTGCTTCTTTTGCAGTTTATTGTGAACAGTTGAATTGAACGGACGCGAAAAATAAGAAAAGATACAAATATTTAAATATATTATGAAAAAAAATACATATATTAATTATTATATATTATAAATTAAATTAAATTTAAACATTTAAAATAATATTTATAAAAAAAAATATAAAAAATTATAATAATGTTTAAAAAAAATAATTATAAATAAAAAAAGTGTTTAAATTTAAGTTTAAAATAATAATAAAAAAAAATTAATATTAAAGTTATAATAAAATAAAATTTAATTTATAATCATATTATAATATAAGTGTATAGAAAAAAAATTAAAATTATTGTAATAAATTTAAATTATAAAATTTAATATTGAATTGTGTATAAAATGAATGTATATTATTATAATAATAAAAATAATCATAATACATTAGTTTTAACATATTTAACATATGTTTCGAATAAATACACTTATATATAAAAATAAAATTAATAATAATAAAAAATAATGTTCAATGTTCATATTCATTAAAATTTTATATATATATATTTAACATAAAATAGTGCAAAAAAATACGATTTTTGTCAAAAGTTGATGAAAATACAAAAAATACAAAATATTTAACCGAAAAAACATATGTTTCTAAGTGAGTTTCATCATTTCACGCCAATATATGAATTGAATATATTTACAAATATTTGCTGGTATTTATAAAAATAAAAAAAATGTACGTATTTTGTTTTAAAAATAACACAAACAAAAACACATACACACTGAAAATTATTTTAAATGATAATCACAGCGTCAGTCAATAAATTACATGTTAAATTAATAATTATTCAGTATAGTCAGGACAACATTTTAAAAAATGTACTAAATAGTTTTTTTTCACTATTTTAATGAAATGTAGAGAAAGGAGCTCAATTTAGCGTCGATAGATATGAAATTTATTGTGGAAATTTAGCGTAATTTTGTATCAAATTTTAGATTTTTTGATGAAAACTCAATTTTTTTGTATGAAAACCATTCAAGCCACCAAAGAAAAAGTTAAAGAACTATTAATTTTCTACAACTTTGCTGAATATACTATAAGTGTATTTCTTTGATAAGTGCTTTTAAAATCAACAAGTTAGAAATAACAGATATTGGCATGTGTTGGTTAGCATTGTTTAAATATTACATACAATTCATCTTTCACTCAAAAACCAATTTTTTTGTATGAAAAGGACAAAAAAGATGTATGGCAACTTTGTTCAGGATAAATAGGGCGGCATTTTTGTAGGATATTTCAAGGACTAAAATCGTATGTAACTGGGTCAAAATTGCCCTAAATTGACAAAAACGCTTCGTTTGTGGGTTTTTCACCTAAAAATCATGTTTTTTGTACTAAACTTGGAAAAGTGGTGTACGGCAATGTTGTAGATTTTGAATAAATCTATAAGTTGGATGAATATTTTGTTTACCTCTGATGAATGGTTACAGAGTTATTGAGTTGATAAGGATACCTCAAAATCCGTGCAGTTATAATTGTTGTTCAATTTCTCGGAAAAAATACTCTGCCATCGAAATTCTGTTGAAAGATCTTTAAACTAGAGGTGTTTCTGAGTCTTTTGGGTATCTAATCTTTAAAATCGGTTAGTTTATAACTTTACACATTTTCTTTTAAAATTTGACAGAAAAATAATCAAAAAAAAAATACTAATCTTAAAGTAAGTAGTTGAATATCCAATAAAATTCTGTAATATCTTGAGATGATTTACATTTTACACATGTCTGACAAAGAAGATGATTTTGTCTACAAAATTTGAATTTTTGTTTTGTTTTTTTTTTTGTTCTATACACATTTTTCTTTTAAGATAATTTTTTTTTTATTGTAAATTTTATGTTGTATAAATGTCTGTACATAATATAAAGTAAAAATAGAATAATTTATCTAAAAATATTTGTATCTGTGAACGAAAAATAATAATAACAATAATAATAACAAAAAAAATAACAAAAAACAGTAAATTCTTCTCTTACTTGTATATTCAAATTATTTTTTATTCAATTTAAAGTAAAATCGATTTTTTTGTTTATCCAAAATTTTTAATGCAAATATCTACGTGTTATGAAACATCATGATGCAGTTCTTTTTTCTGCTTAAAATGATTATTTAATCACCAAAATCACTTAAATTCTTTTAAAAAAATGCTTCTATTTAATATTTTATTCAAGATTTTGTTATTAAAGTAGTATTCATATCAAAAAACAAATAAATAAATAAATGAAAAAAAACAATTATTATAAAAAAGGAAAAAAATCTTTATCTCAATTCAAATACTCGTAATAACTTTTATATAAATGTACATGAAATTCATTAAGTTTTACTATCTCTGTCCTTTCTTTGTTTAAATAAATGCTTAAATAAAAAAAAGTAAACTGAAATGATATCTCGTATGAAAATTTTGTGTTTTGTGTAAGTGATGCTCTTATTATTATTTTTTTAACTGTTTGTTGGGTTCATTATTTATCTACAAACAAATTTAATAGAACAGTTCATTATTTACTTGTTGTACATAACTGTCGCAGTGTGTCACATTTGTATTTATAAGAGATATGATATTTAAAAAATGATGATGTGTGAGTTGAAAAAGTTTAGATCCTGAATCTTTATCTTCATTTTAATCATGGAAATTAGAAATAAGAGGTCAATGGTGTGTCTCTCAATCTGAAAACCATAAATTTTTGGTTTAAATTTTAACTCGTAATTGTAAAATAGTGAAGGTTGATATTTATTCTTAAGATTCTGTTCAATCTCGGTCTTAAGCTTATTTAACCTACTGATCTGATGATATTTTGATCATAGTCCAAGGTATGGGTCGAAAGCTAGAGGGGCTTTTACGGGTCGTTAGGCAGACTCGCCTCTTAATCAAGCAACCTGATTCCAGTTTATCTAGGCAACTCTGATCGGATTGAACCGTACTGAGCTCAGAGTTGTAGTTAGTATGTTCACTGGTCATTGTACTCTAGGCTATCACTTCAGTCATTTTGACTCAAAACATTCAATGTGCAAATGCTGCTCTGAACAAGAGGCAAATACTGCATATCTGCTTTGTCTAATTCCCAAGCATGTCCTATTGCGTGGTATCACGCTGGGTGAGTACTTTCCCAGTATTGATTCGATCTAAAAAAAGGTATCAACCCTGCTGAGCTTTCTGAGAAGGTGTGGTCACTTTCCTGAACTGAACCAAGTCTAGTGGACTTTTTTATTTAGTTGATTCTCTAGATTTGGTTCCTTCTTCATCAGATATGATGATAATGGGTATGCACAATGGATTCGTCTGTAGGTCTGAGTGCTGGTTATTTTCTGTAGAGGCCGCCCAAGAAATCTGATCTGATCTAATGGGTCGACTTCAAAGCAGACTTGAGGGTGTTTCAAGTAAGAATCTGGAAGGAAATAACACAAGAAAGACAACTCCCGAATTTAAGGCTCTTCTGGATAAACGAAAATTTCAGCAAAAATCCTTAAGTTCCTCTCTCTAAAATTTGACCACTGATCGAAATTCGTGATAGTACAAAAAATATTTCCATTCAAAGAACTTTCCTAATTCGATTAAGTTCAACTCACAAAATTTCGCTGTATTAGATAATAATTGACGTATGAAGTGCGTTACGAATAATAATGAGATGTTACATACCAAAAAATTGTCTCCTTTCATTAAAAAAACATGATCATAATAAAAATATTAAGAGCAACAACAACAATTAGCTTCATAGTTTTCTCAAGTAAAGTTATAATCAAATTCATAAAAGTTTTTTCGTGTTTTTTTAATAGTAAAGTATAGTAAAGTTTTTTTGTTTTCACTCTAATTCATTTTCAGAACAAAAAACCAAAAAAAAAAAAATAATGTGAAACAGATTCATTTTATGATGAAACTTTATTATTATTTTTATCATTATGCAGTAAATAAAAACGACGATTCTCACAAAAAAAACGTTTCTCACACACAATCAAAAATTGCCGTTCAAAAGTTCTCAATTGTTAATGAAAAATATTTCAAAAACAAATTTGAATCTTTCATCGTCAGCTGCTTGTATTTTATTTTATTTTATTTTCTCATACGCTTATTGTGATTTTATTATAAAATTATTATTTTTATTAATAAAATGAAATGAAAAAAAAAATTATTTTTAACATTTGAATGAATGAAAACTATTTTTAAAAATTCTATTTGTGATGTTTGTGCAAAATTGAAATTAAAAATAAAAAAAAAAAAATTTCTTTTTTCATAAGTTTTTTTTTATGATTTACTCACATTCTATGTATTCACAACATTTTTTTAGTAATGAGAATGAGATGCGACTGATATTTCCATTTCAAAAGATGGCTCAAGATGAAATAAATTAGTTCATTAATAATGACACATGCCTCACAAATTTGTGTTAAATTACTTGAATAAATTTAATTTATAATGCTTCTTAAGTTCGTATTCGTCTTTTATTTGTAGAATTTTATCACAAATGAGCTTTTTTTATCCTGAATAATTTTTTTATATTTTTCATTTTACACAGAATTGTAGTGAAGTAAAATGAGATATGAAATAAAAAGGTATTTCAATGTGACAAGAAAAAAAGTGAGGGGTTTTTTTTTGTTTGTATTTAAGATTAATCATAATAAGAAGAGGTCAGAGGCACTTAAAATAATAAATAAATACATAAAATTCCTTCTCTTTCTGTGTGTGTGTGTAAGCCAATAAAAGCAGCTTTAAAAGTCACTGTTGCCATGTTTGATCTATTTTCGGTCCCAATTTAGTCCTTTTTATGTAATTCTTGGAAATTTTCTATTGTTATTATTATTTTAATTTTATGATTCCGTTTATTTTCCTCTTAAATGTTTTGTTACTGTGCTTTGTCCTGTGTTCACTTTCAAAAAATGTTATAACAAAAGTAAATAATAAAAAAGGACAAAATAAAAATTACTCTTACACGCTTAAATTGCATTAAAATTATAACAATAAAAGGAGAGAACAAATAAATACAAATAACAATGAAAAGAAGAAAAAAAACACACACTAAATGAAAGATCATTATCCTCGTTTTTACTCCACATTTCATTTCATATGGAAAAGGAAAATTAAAGCAATATCGTTATTGTGCTTATTCAATGTACATTGGAATAAAATGAGTTGAGGTGTGTTGAGAAAATGAGAAGAAAAAAAAATTAGATTAAATTTTTCTGCTTACAACTTTCAAGTAAGAGCAAGAGTAAATTTAATGAAAATGAAAATTGTATCAAGATAAGCAACAAATTTAAAGGTAAAAAAAAATCTTGTTTGATTTGATAGTGTTTTTTATTGACATTCTGATATTTTCATTATAATAAAATAAATTAAAATCATGTTATGTTTTTCATGTATGATGAGGAATTTTAAGTGGAAAAAGTTGGGTAATTATCATTTTTGTTCTACATGAAATGCAATTTTTTGTTTTTATAGAGATAGTTTTTAGTTTGATTGATGATTCAAGTAAAATTAGTGATTTTAACGTTAGATGCAGGGTTGTTAATTATTTGGTTGTAAAGAATTTTAAATTACCACATAGATTTTGAAAATTTAAAGATTTTACTATATTTTAATTTAACTAGGGTCGTTGAACTGTCTACTGTTTGTACCCCTCTACCGTGTTTTTAAATTTTGACTAAAATACACAAGTTTTTTGTTAATTTGACGATTTTGAGCAGCTGTCTAACAGATTTGGGCTTTATTTTAAATGAACAGAAGTTTTTCCGGATCTTAAAGCTTTAGTATTTTTGGATTTTAACAAAATTCTTAGAAAATTTAAAAAAAAATTTCTCATTTTTAAAAAATTGGCCCCATTTTTATCAAATTTAACTAATTAAAACTTCAATGATTTTCATTTTCTTAAAGTAACGATAGCTAGTACTCGACCCTATGTTCTAAATATGATTTTAAGATTCAAAATCTTTATGACTATCAAATAGGTTTTTTTGATGTTGAATTTTTAAATGAAGTCCCACTTTTTTTTTGTAAGGAAACCATTAAAGTGATGTATGGCAACGTTGTTATGCAAAGTGAAAGCAAATTTTTTGAGAAATATTCTTAGACATTTTTGACCAACAAAACTAAAAAGAAAAATTCGAGAAAATGCTTTAAAATGGACCTCATTACGGCCAACACACAAAAAAAAATTCTTAGTTGACTCAGCCCCTCAAAATAAGGTCTTAAGAATTTCAAGGGGGAAAAAAAAGAGCGTGATATTTGCTACCCTATGTCAGTCTCTTAATGTCTTTAGAAGCACGGACTACCTGTAACATTATCTAAAGTTTTTCATTAAAAAATCTCAAAAATTACCTGAAAGAAAATTAAAATTGATTTTATGACCTACAACTTTCCTGAATACGCTTTCAGTGTATTTTGAATGTAAAGTCAAACTACTGGGTAAAATTCCCCCCTCGTCTTAGCCCCTTCATAAATTCATCTTTGGTTTTCATCAAAATTTACTAAAGTTTTCACATTGAAATCATTTGAACGGAAATAGGGTCCACGACCCTTTTCCGCATTTTCTGACCATCCATTTTGATTCAGCTCAATTTTCACAGATTCCGTTAAAATCAATCCCCGTGAATTTATTTTCTCGTTTAATTTCATTTTACTTTAACTCAGGTGTTTACCAATCTGATGTTATTCAATTATCATTTTCATATAAAAAAAAAAAAAAAAAAAAAATCAAGTGATTTATCATACAGTTAAAAGTTTCACTCTACTCGTGATTTTTATTGAATAACATATCTAAAAAAAATTATCATCATCATGTGTGTATATAAATAATTTTATTTTTCCGTACCAAAATATTATTATTTTTATATGAGAAATAAAAACATCATTACACAAGAGATGAGATAAAATTATTAAGTAAATATCATCAAAGCATCATCAACTAGAGCACAAGCAAAAACATTCAAATAATATCATTATTCTTCAAAATTTTACACAGTCGGCCCAAAATTCATGGGTTTAATGAAAAACCCGGATTTCCTTATCATTTCATTTAAAGAAAATATCGCTTTGGATTCAATTAATTTTTGTCCTTTTTTTTAAAGCCCTCACTGTATCCAATGAATTTTCAGTTCAATGTGTGTGCTCTTATTACTCTCGCCACATACAGGATGTAACTTTAATCTATCTATGTCATGATTTATCATCAAAAAAAAAAATTTTTTGTTTTCTTTTTCTCAGAAAACATCTGTTTGTCTGTTAATTTTATTTTATTTTATATTCGCTTCAGTGACAGACAAAGAGAGTGAAAAAGCAAGTAAAAAAAACACATTACGATAATATCAAAGAAAATATACCAAAAATAAGTTTTTATCACAAATTCGATCAGTTTTTATCATCTTCAAGGGAACATTTTGAGTGCAGTGACCTTTGAAAATGGTTTTTAAGTGTCATTTTGGGAAAGCAAATTGAATCATAAATATTTGATTTACATTTTCAATTGAATCTTAAATGTTATTATGCGAATTCCATGAAAAAAAATCATTATGGAACTCAAATCATCTTAGCAATTAAAATTTCATGTATTCAATGGAAAATGTTTAAATGTTTAATAAAAAAGAACAATTACAATAAATTATCTGGAAATTCACTTTCCAGTGAAATGCAATTTCAATTTTAGCACCTCCTAGAATTTGGCACTTCAACAGTGTTAACAAATCATTTTTACTCATCTTAATTACTATAAGTAACTAAATAACAATAATAATGATGATGATGATGATGAAAAAACTCATAAATTCTATAACTAACTCATTTATTTCACACAAGCAGCACACTTTATATGTACATACATTGAATAGACATTGAAGATGAAACACACATTTGGAACAAGCAAAATGTAATAATGTAATTAATTTACGTGCGAAATTGTTTGTCTGTTCTATTTGTTTGCACAAAATGGATTATGATGAATTAAAAGTTGATTTATATTATAGTTTTACTTTTCTTTTCTTCTTTTTTTTAATATCTTTTCATTTTAAAAAAGTTTATTTCACTTGAATTGTGTAGATGTAGTTTCATATTTCTAATGGAAAATTAATGTTTACAATATGAACGTTTTTTTTTGTTATAATTTTTATTTTATATGTATGTATAATGGACAATAAAATCATTTTTGTTTGTTCAAAAAGCAAAAAAAATAAAAGTAACAATAAAAATTGTGAGTGGAGGCGTCTGGTTAATGATCAATAAAATTTTGGATGAGTTATGAAATTGTTACAAAAATTTAGGGCGTTAATTGATTAATTTTTTTCGGTAATTGAAAACATGTGCAATGAGATGAAATCTGAAGAAAAAAATTAAAATTATCAGAATTTCTCGGATTTTAAAAGAGCAGATGAGATCTGTACGGTGCAGTGTTTAGGGTGTTGGACTATAGTCTTAAGGTTGGCCGTTCGATTCTCGCTCCGGCCATCAAACTTTACAACTTCAAATGTCTGTTTTTCCGGCTACTCAATTTTAGTTAAAGGCTAGATAAAGGTGGCGACTGCTTGGGATGACAGGAAAAAAGCTAAGTCCCTCGGATGATGATAATGGGTATGCACAATGGGCCCGACTGATGGCTTGAGTGCAGGCTGAATAGCCGCCCTATAAATCTGATCTGATCCATTAAAAAAATATTTAACTGAATATCAAATCCAAGCAAATACAAAGCTTGGCAAACAGGCAAACAGACTTTAAACTTCATAAAAGTCCAATTGAATCCCTAACATGACATCACAATACACTCTCAAACAAAAATCAGTGGGGCACCAGTGGGAACACCCTTTCCCACTGGTCTCCCACTGATGCCCCACTGGTTTTTGTTTGAGAGTGTACACTTGACATTCTAAATATTGTTTCAATAATTTTTTTTATTCAATATGAGAAATGTTAAATGAGGATGAGATGAAAGGCAAATATACACAGAGAAAACAGAGTGTAAGGAAAAAAACAACTTTATGAATTTCATTATGTACACATTTAAAATAACTTAATTCCACTTCGATGCCTCTTAATTTGATTTTCTTCTTATATTATTTTTGCATTCTCATTATCTGTTAAATATTCTTCAATGGGGAAAAATGTGTCTTTCATGGCCAATTTGAATTTTTGTCCTTTTTTTTTCAATGCTCAATGGATATGCTCAAATTTCGAGACATGTTGTAAATAGTGCTTGGAATGAGGCGAACGAAATGGTAAAATGAACTGGGTAAGGAAGCGAAGACAAAAAAAGGGAGAAGTCAGTCAGGAATGAAACGTCAACAAAAAAAATTAATAAAAGCAAATTATTACTCAAAGTTTAACAAAAGAAACACTTGTCTTTCGTGTTAAAGGCCCTTTTCACTTAGATTGGTTGACAGAAGTCAGAAATTTCCTCATAATACCTCACAATGTCTCAATTTAAGGCCCTCGAGACCCTGAGTCAATTGAATGCGACCCTCATAACGCAAGCACGTGAAATTTGACAACCCTGGTCTACATACACAATTTTTGACATTTCCATATGTGTATCGATACAAAATGAACTGTCAGATTTAATCTGCTTACTTCCTTGAATTGAAATGCGCTTTCTCCATTCATTTTAATGTTCAATGTTATTTTTTTTCATTTAAAAAATAATTTTGTTTCTCAAGGATATTAAAATAAATGAGGCATTTTATTTTGAAACAAGATCGTTTCTTCATGTTTTTATTAGACATTTACATATTAATACAAAATACAAACAAAAAAAAATACACATTACGCTTCAGGTCAAATTTCAAATAATAAAGCAATCATAAAGGATTCTTGATCAATTTTAATTTTTTTTTTCATTGTAACAAAATGTAATGAAAATTCATTGACTTAAAATTTAACTTGAAAGATGATAAGAATTTTTTTTTCATGTCAAATTTTCTATTTAAAGATGAATTTTTTACCTAGAAGGACACAATTTCAAGATAAGTCATTAATGTTGATTTTCTATTACGAGTTGTATGAAATTCAAATTGAAATTCATTGAATTCCATTGACATGTTGATGATGGTATGAGAAAATGTCTGTTTTTGTTTGATTAGTAATCACTTATCATTACATTTTGAATGGGAACAGACTTGAGTTTAATGAACCGATTGTGAATGTGAATCAATCAACTATACGTCGTGTCTTTGTAAGTGTCACAATGAAATTTGCGTTAAATTTGTTTAATAGGGTGAAATTTTGTATTTTCTCCCTTCATGCAAATGAGAGGCGTTATTTAGCGCTTTTACGACGTTTAAGTGGCGCATTTGAGGCCAATCGTGGTTTCTTCGGCCCATTTTCACTGTAACGAGGAGTTAAATAATATCACATATCACATAAATTTTTATTTTCAGCAAAAAAAGACCACCAACCGATGTCATTTCATAACAAATTGATGAAAAAATGGGGTGCTTTGAAATTGACATATTTCGTTTCAATTAAATGACGTAAATGAAGTTCACTTAAAATTAAATTTTTTTGTGAATCGAAAAGTATTATTTTAAAGCAACCCAATTCTAGGAAGTAAATCACTCAATTTAAGGAGATATCGCTTTAATGTCACCTGTATCACCATTTTTTTCTGTGTAAGATTGACTTGAGGCTGTGTGTGTGCTGTTTTTTTGTTTATACCCGTGTCAAAAGAAAATACAAGAATTTTATAATTGCCTTTAAATCACTATGTCAACACGATATGATGATGATGCTTTCCATGAATTTCATTGACTTTTCAATAAGTGATCCTTGTATTAAATGTCAAAAAAAAGAAGGAAAATTCGAAACAAAAATCAAAGTTAACTAAAATACTGTTTCAAAAAAAAAAATTATTTCGACATCAAAATTCATACTTAAAACAACTTGAAAGGATTCCGAGAAACGTGATAATTTACTTTTCTTTCTAGACCATTTATTATTATAATTACAAAAAAACTTGTACAAAAAAAAATGTGTTTTAATAAACTTTTGGGTGATACAATAATATTTGATGAATAAAGTTGATTAACAAGTTCAAAAGTAAATTAAATTTTATTTTTGTATGTTAATTTTATTTTATTCGTTTTTATTACCATCGAATTTTTTTTATTTAAATTTCGATTTACTCTGTTTTGTATTTTTTTTTGTATATTAAAGCTGTTAAAATAAAATGAAATAAAATAAAAAAAGATCAAAAAAAAAATAAAAGTAATAGAAAATTTTTGCCCTAAGCCAAATGTTTTGAGTACGAACCAAAGCGGAAATCGTTAAATTTTTCCATGTAATTTTATATTTTTTTTCAACTTTGTTTGTCTCGAGAAGAGGAAATCATATTTATAGCTTTTATATTTATTAAGGATCAAAGTCATGTAATATGACAAATTATTGTAAAGTTCTTGAGTGTGTGTGTGTGTATGACCTAAAGCTAGAGATTGTTCCTCATTTCCTGCAAAATATTTGTGTTTGATGTAAAAAATGTGTATAAATTTCATGTTAAGATGAAAAATTTGTGTTAATACCTTTTTTTTTTGTTTACTTCAAGAAAAATCAATCAAAGTTTTGAGGGTTACACTCATTTTTTTGTTTCCTACACTTTTTGGTGAAATGGAAATTTTGTGTTACGCGATTCATGGACATTAAAAGATTTCGAGGAAATTTGAATTGTGATTACTCGAAAATTAACTTCAAAAGCCCCTTCAAAAAAAAATTGAATCGATTCAAAGTCCTTGATTATCTAAATTCTGCTTTCCCTTTCCACTTATTTCATTTGAACGTTCCTCGACATCAAAATAACCGAACAAAATCACTTGACAACAAATTGAAATGATAAAAAAAAATAAAAATACATATTGTCATAAGTGATTGACATTGCTCTGGTAACTGAATAAATTCCTACATGATTTTCAAGATTAATTTTTAATATCATGCTACATGATTGTGGATATTATAAAGCATCATCCTTAATTCATGAGCTTATAAAAATATTTTATTGGTGATATCAGAATTTTAACCTGTGTCTGTGTGTGTGTATGTGCGTTCGCTCAACTGAACCAAAAATAAGGAAACTCATAAATAATAATGATATTTTTTTTTACTTTTTTTCCTCTCATTTCATCTCATTTCAACTCAGCACAGTATTTATTTATTTATTTTTCATATTATTTTATTTTATTTTTATTTTGATATCAATAAAAATAAAAATATGGATAAAACATTTTCGCATGATAAACCAGAAACAGCAAAAAAATAAATCAGAAAGTCTTTGATTGAATCGTAGTTCATAAATAAATAACAAAAAGTAACAAAAAATGAGCAAAATAATTTTTTTCTTTTTATAAAATATTAAATTTAAGTCATTTCATTGAAAAACAAACATTTTAACGGAACCTGATACAATGAAAAGAGAAAAAAAATTTATAAATACTTTTATAACATTTCATAATTTTTTATTTTTTTTTAAAAAATAATATTTTTTTAATCAAAAATGAATAATTGATATTTTAATACGTACAATTTCCATTTAATTGTTCGAATTGTTTTTTTTTTCTTTTGTATAACATTAAATTTTTATTGAATAAACAAAGTATCGTGTTTCACAGTTTATCTTTTATGAAATTATTAAAGTTTTGAAATGAGAATACGATACGATTGTAAAATGAAATATAAAATTATTTGCTATTGTTTCAGAAGTATGAGGAGAGTTTTAAATGAATTTCAAGTCAAAGAAGCTAAAAAAAACTGCAATATTGAAAAATTTTGAAACAAGCCCAAAATTTTGAACATGAATTTTTGTAAAATTCAAAACCACTCAAGAAAAAATTCAAAAAAATACAAAATCGGAAGTAAAAACTAAAAAATTAAAACTTTAAAAAACTTCAAAACAGCTGAAAATTCAAAAACACTTTAAAAATCTTACAAAAATGTAAAAAGAAACTTATAATTTTCGAAAAAATCTTGAAACAATAAAAAATGTTAAAATTGCTGAAAATTTTTATCAAAAACCTTTGAAAAATTCAAAAACACTCAAAAAATAGAAAAAGAATTTGAAAACTAAAAAAAAACTTGAAAAAATAAAAAATTTTGAACAAAATTTTTGCAAAGTTCATTAAAAAATTCCGAAACTGATCAAAAAACTTGCAAAAAATGAGCTTTGAATCTGTAATTTCATTGAAAACTCTTTAAAACAGTGTTAACTCATTAAAAAAAAGTGCATCCGAATCACTCATAATTTTATATGTTAAAGTTATTAAATTTAAACGGCATTTCGCATAATTTCCATGAATAATGAAATATTTTATTCCTGGTATTAAATTAATTTTAATGACATTCTTAAAAATGCCATTACGAGTAACCACATAATTTTCACCGAAATTATTCAGAATATGAATTTTTAATATTCCTGCATTTAAAACATTTTCATGATATTAAAATTTTGGTCATTTAAACTTTTTTTGCATGCATTTAACTACCGTTTCATTAAAATTACCTCTTTTAATTGAATAAAATAATTTAATTTAATTAAATTTTAACAACATAATCACACACATCAATGGAGACCCTTGGGCACAATAACACTGTAATCTATTTTTTCATCACTATTTATTATTATTTTTCCTTTAACACATGCATATAAATTGATAAATTATCATTTTTTTTGTTTTATTTAGTATTCACACACTGAAATCACTCATTCTTGATTACAATTACAATTTATTTGATATTCATCCAAAATAATACACAAAAAAACTGAAAATAACTCACTTGTTAAAACAAAATAATTCAATTCAAGGAACAAATATTTACATTTTGTATTTATATAACACATTCATTTCATAATTCAAAGTCTCGACCAACAACGCGTCAAAATCATCATTGAATACTAATTTTTGTTTATTTTTATTTGTTATTATTATTATTAAATTTATTTTTTTTATAAAATTGCAGTCTAAATTCGTGCTGAAAAGTGGTTTCGATTAAATTTAAAAATAAATTCAATGTTGAATTAAATTCCTATTTCTAGATGAATTAGAGGAAATGAGAACGTGAAATTTTTTCTTCCCACGTGATAAGAAAAAAACAATAATTGAGCTCAATCAAAACAAAAGTTACAACTTTTATATACATATTTCATGAATGTAAGTTGATATAAAATTAATTTATCATCCCAATATTTTCCTAAAATGAAATGAGACATTGAAAATATTCTAGAATATTCAACATTCATTCATTCATCTATAAATAAAGAAAAGTGAAGAATCTGCTTAGTAGGTACTTATAAATTTCCTTTTTTATTTCCTGTTTCTCTTATAGACACACATATTTTTCGTGTATTTACTATGATTTTGTTGAAAATTGTAATTTGTTAGTACATTTAACATGAATCAATTTTATTTATCATCCAATATTTGTTTTGGGCCTACATGGAAATGTACATATAGGGCGTTTGTCATACATAATTATGAACAAATAAGGAAAATGAGGGTGAAATTAACGAGGAAAATTTGAAAATTGATATATTTGAATATGGAATTGTTTATCACGGAATAGGAAACGAAACTGCGGACAAGAAGGCTCGAGAAACTACTGAGATCACTAATGTGGAAGTACATAATTAATCTGAAATTCGATGAAAAGAAAAATAAGCAAATAGAAGAAGCAGTTGAATAAATTCACAATAAGATGACACTTTATTAAAGAACATACTGGAAGATGGAAATTAAGTGACAAGTTCCCTCGCAAACGACAATGTATTTGGAGCAAATGCAGAACAAGGCTATCACATTTTTGTTCAATGAAGGATCTCACAACAGCTGAGCCATGTGAATTTGATTATTTTTTCGCATTGTTCGCATCCTCAATGTCTGCCCAGAACTGAAAGGCCCTCGAGATCGATTCCATATATCTTCATTTTGCCTTGGCAACAGCTCAGAAAAGAATGAGGGTTTCTCAACTTAATTAAACACTAGCAGGCTAAGTAACGACTTTTTGATAAGTCGAGTTACGGAAATGCACAATGAACCCGATCGATGACCTGAATCGAAGCTTAAAGGTGAATCTAAACGAAAATAATTAAAGAAAGAATCACTCCTTATTGAAATCATATTACTCGTTCAATACTAACTTACTTACTTTACTCCTTGTCCTTCTTCAGGGAGTCCAGACTGTCCTCATATTGAGCAAAGACGATCTATAAAATGTCTCCATCTAGAACGTCGGATTGTAATTTGTTTCAGTTCCCCCAAGGTTGTTAAATTGTACCGAGTTGGCATCAGAAAGTGTGGAGCGTCGTCAGGTGTTCCTTGGTCGACCTCTTTTACGGCTACTTTGTGGATTGTATACAAGGACCTGGTGGCTAACTTCTGAAGGGTCTTTTCGTAAAATACGTCCAATATAACCCAATTTTCTTTTACGTATCTCCATATTTACTCGTTCAATACAAAAACATCAAAACCCTTTACTTGAACACCCCTGAATACAAATACAATGAAATAATATTTGCTTTTAATCATGCCTTTCCTTGTATTTATCTTTGAATCTCATTTATTTTTTGAATGAATACTCATTTTTTTTGTATTTAATCAACACTTTGACACGTGCTCAAAATGATAGAAGAGATTAAATCAATTACTTCACTTTCATATTCTTTTTTTCTTCCAAGAAAACGAAAAATTGCTCTTTTTTCATTTTAACATTAACACCCAAAAAAATATACAGAAAGCACTTCATAATTAACCGCTTCATTATTTTTTCCTTCCATTTTTATCAAGGGTATGTTGACTTTTATACTTAACACAAAGATTATTATAATTAGTGATTATTTTACTTGTTATACTCCTCGTTATTCAAACAAGTACAAGTTCTTTGTTTTGACTGGAATTTCATTTCATTACAATAAATAACTCAAAATTTAAATATTTATACATCCTTGCTTCAGGTGAAAAATTTATTATTATTATGATGATCATCATATTACAGTAAATGTTTAATCCCTTGTTGTTTTTTTGAAGAGGTATGTTTTGAAAATAGTGCCTTTCATGACAAAATAAATTATGAGTTTGATATGAAAGAAAATACTTTGAATGAAATATGAAAAACCTAATTAGGATTAAAATTTTCCATAATCGGGTTTTATTATTAGTATGATGAAGATTTTCAATGTTAAATTACTGTCGTCTAGGTAATAACCAATTATATACAATATTTTACAGTTTTTCAGTATACTTTGAATGTAAATTTATGTGCCATTTAAAAGTTAAGAAGTCCTTGAACATTGATTGTTGTCATGTTAGCATAAAGATACGTTGACTGTATTAAAATTTTATCAAAAAATCCATAAATTTTAGCATATACTTGTATAGTAAGATTGTGTGATATATGTAAAGATTATAGAAGAAACTAAAATGGTATGAAATTAATACTGTGAATGGTATTTTCGATTCCTTTTGTTAAGATTTAAGGTAAAACGGAATTGTATTTGTGAATAAAAGGCAAAAAAATAAAAGGAAATGAAGAAAAAGGAAAAACTAGGATTCATGATATCGAATGAAGTATTTCACCAAGGCCATTGCAATTCCTGAAGCAAAAAAAACTGTTCAATAGAGATAACATTATTTGTTTAATTGAAAGTACACTGTAAGTTAAAAATGTCCCGAATTGCTAAGTAATTCACTTTGATAAGAGACCGGCGGATGAATGTGAGAAATAAGAAGAACCCCCTAATAATTTAAAATTCACACCCCCCTCCAAAAAGAAAAATTCTAAATCCTTCTCCAATAACGTACTAAGAAAATAAGAGCGTTTAGGTATTTAAAAAAACTTCTTGTTATCAGCATACTTGCGAAGTTTGCATGTATTTTGCCTTATGTTTTAATCTACAAATGTAAACTTTCATAAAAAAATTGATAATGAAAATAATATAAAAATGATATGGACAAATTTGATAAGATATCAGTTAATTTTTGACAGTGAATGAATTTTTGCTAGTGAATTAATAAATTTAGTTTATTTTGAACCACAATCGGATTGAGACTTAAAAATATTTCATTCAAAATGCAACTTTCATCCACATTATCATCAGACATTTTAATGCAAAATGGAAAATTTGAAACTGTAAAGGCAGTCTTAAGCAGAAAATTGATTATAGAGAAAATGTATTTTTTTAATGTTAACAGTCGATTTTATGAGCCTTTCAATTTTACCCTAACAAAAGAATATGACGAGTTTTGGCAGACACTTGGAAGAACTGTAAAAATACTCGTTTTAGATCATATGACAATTAAATCAACTGAATTTAAGTTGTATGAAAAATATTTATTTAATGTACGTGAGCTTCAAATTGATTACTTTCAATTGAGAGACATCAGTTTTGTGCAGTTCTGTAAAAATAATACCCAACTTCACACACTTATATGTTTGACATCATCACCATATTATGATGCTTTGATACTTGCACAGTTAGATGAATATAGTGGTGTTAGGATCGTATTTGACGAGAAGTTCGTTCAACTAGTTCGAAGCTGTAAATCATTGAACAAAATTATATTTAGTTGCTCGATTGATATTAATATGGCTGTGTTAAATGAAGTTGCGAATGAATTGAATATTCAATTGTTTGGTGTGATTGATTTCACAATAGACTGTGAGCCGATTCCATTTGGAGATGATCTTGCTAATTATGGTTGGATTATAAAAAGGCTACAAGTAGAAATTGATAGAGAGGGTAATACAGGAATTTTGAAACCTTTGATTGTTTCGAGTTATTTAAAGGACGAAACTAAGGAATGCAGAAAAAAATGCAGAATTAATCATAAAGTATTTAAATGTAATTCGGTCATTTCTCTACAACAAAACACACCAATGAAGTGCCCAAAATATTATATGAGTTGTATTGAGAGTTTTCCAAGTGTAGAACTTATTGAATTTGCCGGAATTTGTAATGAGGAAATATTAAATAAAATTTCAAATATTTCCAATGAGATAGTTTCATCATCTTTTGATTGGCGTTTTAAAGACACTCCAGAAACTTGGCCACAATTGTTGTTTATAAAACATTTGAAAGTAACATTTGAAAACACAAACGAGATTAATCTTGGAAACTTTTTTGAATCTTGTAAGAACTTGGAAAAACTGGATATTAAAATATGTAATGGAATTTCTACAGATGTTTGTGCAAAATTGATATCTGAAAATTTGAAAGAATTGAGTTCGTTAAATTTGGATTGTGAAAGATCAAGGTTGACCTCATTAGGTATCGAATGGATTTCAGATAATTTGTTCCATCTTCGAGAGTTAAGTGTCAAATCTCAAGATTTTTATTCAAATTCTCATAAGATATTTAAAAAGCTACCGAAACTTATGACAATTGATACAGGAAGAATTACATTCGAGAGAGACATAATTAATGATTTGCCATTTACGGTATTAGAAAAAATATTTTCTTACTTAGACATACAGGACCTAGGTCGATGTCGGATCACTTGCACATTTTGGAATAATATTATATCTGGGAGCTTAAAATTGGATCGCACTCTGTATTTTACCAATTCTTATCTGTCATCGAACACAAATCCAGTGAATTTGTTGATGACTTCAAAATTTAATTACAATAAAATAGTTTTCAGCGAAAATACCAGTTTCAACACAGATTTAACCATGTTTTGGGAGAAAATTGGGCAACATATAAAATCGATTGAATTTGAATCATTTTTCACGTTATTCCATATAAATTTATTCAAAAGTGGTTTTCGATGCCATCAATTCCCAAATTTAAAGCATTTTGATATGAATTCACTAAAGAGTGTTTCTGTTTTACGTTCAGATGAAAACAAATCAATTATGACTGAGTATAAATTATTGTTTCAAGTGATTGAAAGTCTTATTGTTAAATCATCTAACGAAATTGACATTGGTCTAACAAATGGCATTGAAATGACAAATTTGAAAAATTTGGAGGTAAACGGCAAAACAATCAATTTTTTACTGATAAGTACTTTTCCAGAATTAAAGAAACTTAAAGTAACTCATTTAAGCCCTTCGAAATTATTTGAAATACCATTAAACTTTCAACGATTGGAAAAATTATCACTTACCAAGACAGGTGCGGATCCATTTAAAGCAAAATGGATAACAGATTGCACCATGTTAAAAATGTTATCTATAGAGTTTGTCGGAAATTTGTCAAATGAAGATGATTTAAGAAATTTCGTTAGAATATGTTTTGAAAACTTAACGTTTTTGAGTGATATACATCTGACAATTATATCCGATGATTTTAGTATTCCATTAAAAGAACTTGATATTAAGAGACCTTACTTCAAAACTCAAATATCGTTTTTCAGGACAACAGTCCATGTGATAAGAGAAACTGAAAAAAAGGTACAGAAAATAGTTCGCAGTGCTGGTGGCTGGCATCTTCCTTTAATTAAATTTCAGTTCTAGAAAGTTGATCTATGTTTGAATTGTTATATTCATACACATTAATTTTAATAAATAAAATTGAACGAATATATTAAATGTAAGAATAAATCAATATTTTCTGGCCAAATTCACTTGTTTGCTTGAAAAATTAGAATTAGAAGAGTCTGAAGAGTCTTTTCAGTCAAAATGTAGGTCAATTTCGTCCCATAGTGCTACGAAATAGTTTGAGGAGTATTTGCTGCTTACAGTGCATAATGTTACTTTTTTTTTATTTCTTAGAACTATCGAATTGGCAACACTGTCTTGAATATAATTTTAATATTTGTGTCCTTAACAAGCTTAAAAAACGTCAGTATTAATTAAACAAGATTTACGAATTAAAATGTCAAAGAAATCTGATTCAATTTTTTATGATTATCATTTTGCTTTAAATAAAAATAAGAGAATGAAGGAAAATTAATGATTTATTTCGCATCTGACGAATTTCAAACATAGCAAAACAGCGACAGCACTTCCTTAATGAAAAAATAATTAAAAATTGTATCAAAGCTTCAAAAATCAAAATCAATGTAATAAAAATATCATTTTATCCATGTTTTATAAAAACAAAAAAAAAATTATATCGTTTCCTAAGTAACTATGTTTCATTATCATGAATTTTTCTTTTATTTTTATATTTCTTTGCAGAAGAAGAGAGTACAGTTAAAAAAAAAAAGTAGAGAAAAGATCCTTGAAAAATAATCAACAGTATTAAATACCATCACACACAAGAACTAATATATCATTAACGTTGTTATTATCATTATTATCATCATTACATCGCTCCTTGTCAACTGCCTGCCTGTATTTTATCACATTCAATATAAATGTTTTTCGTACGTACATATATTTATGGTTAATGTACAAGTGAAATACAAGGGAATTATTACAGAATGGCATCACGTTGGGAAAAGTTATCACCAAGCGAGTTCCAACAGCTACAGGATTTAGCGTCGTGTAAGTAATATTAATGTTACTTTTTGAATTTACAGTGTATTCAATTTATTTTGATTCGATTTTTTTTTTTGGGGGAATCCGAACTTGAATTAATGTTAATTTAATGAATGGCCATACGTGTATAAATACACAAAGTGACTGTATATGATAATGTCAAAGTTGAACGCATATTTAAACGATGTCAAAATCTATAACCTGATTTGACAGCTCCTGTCATCCATTGTGAAAAGAACCTTAAATTTTATATGTCAAATTAGAGTCACAAGTAAAATCCATTTAAATTTTTCAAATTGTCACTATTTTGACGTTTTCGTATGTGTATTTACAGAAAATAAACAAATAAGTCGACTTACAATTTAAATTTCAATTGCAATGGGAAAAATTGAACACACTGTACATAACTTAATATAAAATAACCGATATCATAAGATAATATGGTTAATATAAGATTTATGATTCTATATTGTTTTTTACAATTAACAGCCCACGCCAAGAATATGGTAAACTTCACTGTTTCATATTTCTCTTTTGATTGTAAAAAGAAGAATTTAATATTATTATTTATTATTACCAATATTTTTTTCCCTTTTCAACATTTTTTTCCATTCATAATGTAACATTAAGGGCTTATTAAAATATCTTTTGTTTAAAAATAGAATTAAAAACCATTATTTTTCCATTACAATCATTTTTACAGATTCAACTAGAAAGTTACAAGATGTTTTGAATGAATTCTGTTTACCATCTTCTACACACAAATTCAATCCAGATGGGGTGAGTAAAATATTGCGTAATTTGAATAAACCTGAATAAAAATAATTTATTAATAATGATATTCAAATATTCTGATGATTAAATTAATATTTTAAAAGGATTTGAATCGGAATTTGATTGTTCAATGAAAAATAATTCAAAATGATTGATCTCAATGAATATTTAACTGAAAACTTATCTCTCGAAAAGAGTTGTAAGTGATATTGAAAAAAATTTCATTTTAATTTCATATTAAATTTAAATCAAGTTCATATTAATATTTGATGTTTAATTAGCAAAAATCCTTAAAACTGTCAATTAACCGAGGCAAAACCATAAATTTATAATTTGTCCTTGAAATTTTACAACAACAAGAACATGAAAAGGATATCAAATTATATCAAGAATGAATCTACCCCAAAATTTTTATAAATATGTTTTTTTTTGTCACACACACACACACATGTTAACACTCATATTAATAAATACCAAATTACACGAATGACTGCAGCAAATTTTTGGTAATAAAACGTGTGATATCTATAAAATCGTGTATGAGAGCACACACATTTTAAAATCAATTGAAGAGAGAAAAGGGATCAAGATTAAATTTCTGTCAAGTAATATAATTTAATTTTTTTTTTTACTCAAGTGTGTGTTTTCATTCAACTCAGAGATTGTACAAAAAACAGTTAAGCAAGAAGGATAGCGATAATTATTTTTATTGATCTAGTGTGACATTACAAGAATCAAATTTGATGCCATATATTTTAATTTAATCCGTTTTTAAATGATATGCAAGGATATTTTTTTGAATGACTTAAGAAAGATAAGTTGAGGAGAAAGTTTTCAATTTCAGGGTTGATCGAATAACGGATTTTAATATTTTTGTGAGATAACAAAAATAAAATGAGTTAGAAAGTTTTAGTAGAGCGCCACCCTTACTTCTGGTGGAGAAATCCTCATTTAAAATGTCTCGATTTTTCAAATTACATGAATTTTAAAAAAATGTCTCAATTTTTCAAAAATGTCTCAATTTTTCAAAAATGCCTCAATTTTTCAAAAATGCCTCAATTTTCCAAAATGTCGGAATTTTTCAAAAAAGTTGAATTTTTCAAAAAGTCTCAATTTTTCTAAAACGTCTCAATTTTTCAAAAAAGTTGAATTTTTCAAAATGCCTGAATTTTTCAAAAAACGTCTCAATTTTTAAAAAATCTCTCAATTTTTAAAAAATATATGAACTTTTTAAAATGTCTGAATTTTTAAATAATTTCTCAATTTTTCATAATGTGTCAATTTTTCAAAAATGGCTCAATTTTCAAAAAATTTTTCAATTGTTAAAAAATGTCTCAATTTTTCAAAAAATGTCTAAATTTTTCAAAATGTCTCAAATTTAAAAAAGGCCTAAAAATTTCAAAACGTCTGAACTTTTCAAAATGACTGAATTATTTTTAATAAAAATGCGCTCGTCTAAATCTTTCACTATCACGTTTGATTTTCATTTTCTTTAAAATTCCATCTGCCACTAATAGACATTGCACTCGATAAGCAAAAAAAAATACTTTATGTTATTTTAAAAGTTCATTCATTATTTTAAATTACCCAACTTCTTTAATAATAAAAAAAATAATCATTTTGAAGGTTAAGCACCATCATTATGATTTCAAATTATATCCAAACAAAATCTAAAGAAATTTTCTCATCAGTTCAAAAAGAAATTTTTATTATTTTTAATTAAGTGAAAGAATTGTGAGAGAAAAAAAAATCTTAATTTACTTGAATTTGCACAAATTTTACGCCCAATATCCACATTTGTTTTGTTTTAATTTCATGCATTTGTTTAACACTGTAACAGAATTGAACACAAAAGAAAAAAAACTAATAATAGAAGTCATTACTAATGTCCTCGACACTTATTGCCAGAGATAGCGATTTCATTATATTTCATTCTATTTTTTGTTCTGTTTTAGCAATAATTGTTTGTATAAGGCACCATGGAACGTGTCATATGGAATCGAATATCAGTTCAAGTTTTATCCTTTTTTTACGTACTTTTTCTTCTTCATTTACGACTAAATTTGTATGATGTTACATCACCATAAGTGTGAATTAGGGTACAAAAAACTGAATCAGCGAGTTCCCTTAAAAAAAAATTGAAAAATTAAAAATTTTAAAGGAAATTATCTTGAATGAAATTTGAATTACATGAAAAATATGAAAAACCAAAAATTTATTGGATTTACATGTTACTTGAACGACTTGGCACTGAAAACAAATTTTTTCCATACATCTGATACTTATCTATTTTTTTTTCTTTCTTTGCTCTAATAACAAATACATAAAATAAAAAAAACAAGTGGATTTCGATGTTAAAATGAGTGCCATAAACTGAATAACAATAAAATTCTTTGCATTAAAATGAAAATAATATCATGACGTCATTTATAGTGAATAAAATACTCGAACATTTGTGTTTGCGTCATAAAATCCACGGAAAATTATACACTAGAACACTTAAATTACACTGAAACACAAAACTTTTTCTCAGCCATTGCCTAGAATGAAATTATTTTTCCGTGATTTTATTTTAATGTGTGTAATGTATACAAACTTTTATACAAAGTTTTTGTTCGTAATGGGACGACGACGACGGTGTCATATAACAAAATACTACAAATTCTTACCTAACACTTGCAAAAGTCAGTGTACGTTTGCGAAGAGTGTGACGTTGAAATGGAAGGAAAGGAAAAAAATTCATGTGAGATGAATAAAAAAAAGGTGTAATATGTTTTTTTGCTGCTTAACATTCATTTAAATGATTTTCAATGATCAATTATTCACACACACATATTTTTGGCATGTTTTGGATCAATATGGTTATAATGGGAATAAAAATTGATTTTATTTTACTGTTGATGTGAGAAATCAGACTCAATTGGACTTAAATGTTACGAAATTGTCCTAATCTTACGATTAATGATAAGAAAAAAGTTTTTTTTTAATGCTTTGAATTGAAATTGGACTTTCATATGATGTGTGTGTTAAAGTACATTCAAAGTTAAATTTAAGCTGACACTTCATTTATCTTAATTTTAGTGCTGTTTAAATGGAAATTTTTCATTTAAGACAAAAAAAATGAGAAAAGTTTGTCCATGAAAAACGGAAAATTCTCACTCATTCAGAAGAATTTGTGTTAAATGAGAGTTTTTCGCTTTCAGTCCTACTGTGAAGCGTTTCAAGCCCAATCGGCTCTCCCTTGAAGGCAACCAAAAATGTTTGAATCACCTTTTTTGACTAAAATTTTTCCTCAATTCATCCATTTGGTCGTCAACGTGACGTCCAAGTCACACAGAAATTAAGGTCCAAAGACATTAGTTCTAAATTTTCGTCCAATTCGAGTGAGAAACCCCACAGATTTTGGATTCAAAGTTTTTTTGTAGTGTAAACACCCTTCTTAATTTACAAACCCAAAGATTAAGACAATTTATTGCTGAAAAAACAACATTTTTAATTTAAAAAATTTCAAAGTAAACTTCACACAAAACAAAAAATAACGTGACAAAACCCATAAAAAATTCGATTCAAACGTGATCAAGATAAAAATACACAAAATCCCAATATTCTGAGAAAAACTCGTGATTTCATTGAAATAAAAAAATTAAAACATAACAAAGCTCAATAAATAATGATCAAAAATTATTCAACATTCGTTTTCTGTTTCATAAATTAAATTAATTAACATCATATTGTTTTAAAATTTACCAAGAAAAATCTCGATGATTTTTATGATTATTTTTTATATGTGTGTTTTTCATTACTAATTATTAATTATTACACTACGTCTGTGCTCACTCTTTGATTTCATGTAATAATAAAATTTTCATATTAAAAAGAAAAAAAATAAACATGATTCATTGTGATATCAAAAGAAAGGAAAACAAGATTACAACAACAACAAAGTTTATTAAGTTTTCAAACATCAATAGAAAATTACATTATTTTAACATTATAATTAGAAATGTCAATTAAAAATTGTAAACTCAAGTGAAATGTACATGAAGGTATCGGATTAATAAAAAAATAACATTTTCTCTTTCTCACAGCAATGTAATTTGTAATATTAGTAATGAATCATGTTTATTTGTTCAGGTACCGTGTGTGCTTGTATGTGTGTGTGTGTGTGTGTGTGTATTTTTGCTGTAAAAATAAATAATTCATATTGAAAATTTATATTGGTTAACTTTATTTTTGTTATTGAGGTTTGTTGTTTTAAACTTTTGAATAATATTTTCAATTTAAAATTTTAATGAAAAAAAAAACCAGGCGTTTCCATTATGTTTAAAATGAAAACTGATTTTTTACCAATATTGTAACCAAATTACAATAAATGATTATTAAATTTTTTTAATGACAGGCATTTGCATCATTAAATTACAAACCAAATTAAAACAATTAATGCAATTAAAATCATTTTAATTTGATTCTGTTGCAATTTTTGCAATTATTTATTGAAAAATTGATTTATTGTCTTTTTTCGTTGTTAATTTTAAGGGATAGGGTCAAGTTAACATTTAGCGTTACATTGAAAGTCAAATTTTGGCTAATGAGTACGTTTATTTTCGGAAATTCAACCATTCGGAAAAATTTCGACCATTTGGAAAACTTCGATTATTTGGAAAAATTTCGACCATTTGAAAAAATTTCTACCATTTGGAAAAATTTCGATCATTTAGAAAAATTTCAACCATTTGAAAAAATTTCGAGCATTTGAAAAGATTTTGACCATTTAGAAAACTTCAACTATTTGAAAAATTTGAAAAAATTTCGACCATTTGGAAAAAATTGGATCATTTGAAAAAACTTCGATCATTTGAAAAAATTTCGACTATTTAGAAAAATTTCAATTATTTTGAAAAATTTTGACCATTAAGAAAACTTCAAGTATCCGGAAAATTTGAACCAGTTGAAAAAATTTCGACCATTTGGAAAAGTTTCGAATATTTAGAAAACTTCGATCATTTAGAGAAATTTCGACTATTTAGAAAAATTTCAATTATTTGGAAAATTTTTGACCATTTAGAAAACTTCGATCATTTGGAAAAATTTCGACTATTTAGAAAAATTTCAATTATTTTGAAAAATTTTGACCATTTAGAAAACTTCGATCATTTGGAAAAATTTCGATCTTTTAGAAAAATTTCGACTATTTAGAAAAATTTCAATTATTTGGAAAATTTTTGACCATTTAGAAAACTTCGATCATTTGGAAAAATTTCGACTATTTAGAAAAATTTCAATTATTTGGAAAAATTTTGACTTCTAAGAAAACTTCAAGTATTCGGAAAATTTGAACCATTTGAAAAAATTTCGACCATTTGGAAAAATTTCAACCATTTAGAAAAATTTCGATAATATAGGAAATTTTCGACTGTTTAGGAAAATTATGACCATTTAGGAAAATTATGACCATTAACGAAGATTTCGACTGTTTAGGAAAATTATGACCATTTAGAAAAATTTTGACTATTTAGGAAAATTATAACCATGTAGGAAAATTTCGACTGTTTAGGAAAATTCGACCATTTAAAAAAATTCAACCATTTTGGAAAAATTTTGAGCAATAAGAAACATTTGACCATTTGATAAATATTTTTTTAATTCAAAAAGTGCGTTAATTTTACGTAAGAAGGACTCTTAACTCTATCATTTAAAATAATATTCATATATTGCAATTGAATCCATTAAAAATGATATGCAAACAAATTTTCCTCTTTAATTCAAGCAATCTGTTTACTTATAAACTTTAACATTACACGAGTTCTGTAAATAAATAATTCATAATTTATTAACTTTACCCTTATAAATATTTAACAAAAAACTTCCCAAAAAAAATCAATGTATGAGTTTATATTTCAATGATAAATTTTAATCAAATCAAATCCTTTCAAGTCGAATTTCGATTCTTTTTTAAGTCAAGAACTCTCAAAAGACCCAAATGATTTCCGATTTTCAATTTTATCTTCAATTAAATTGCGTAACTTTTATTTTCCATTTGACTCACACCAAACAATAGATCAAAGGAAAAAAATGATGAAATTGTAGTTTTTCATGTTCGATGTTTTTTTTTTTCTATTTACTTTTTTACAATGATTTTGCATTTTTCCACAGCAATGATGATATTTATTTTGCTTCATTAAACTATACAAACGAAACTAGAGCAAATACAGTAGAAGCAGAAAAAAGGCACGTACAACTGAAACAGAATTATTCAATTTTACTCAAGGGAATATTTAGTGTTGTACTTTGAGAGAATCTACTAGTTTTTTTTTTGTATTGTATTGTATTAAATTTATGTGAATGTGATTGAAAAAAAATTGAAGATTTCTTGCACACGATAAACAATTTAATGTTTGTGGAAAAAAACAGATTTCTTTGTACATGAAATCTCGTTAAGTGAAGACAAATAGAGAGGGAAATGGGTTAATTTATTATCAAAATATCACAAAAACCTTTCAAGATTTTAAAGTTTTTTTGAAGAAAATGAAATGAAAATGATATTAACTTAATGCCATACACACACACATACAGTATAAGTGTACACGCGCAACCAAAAATTGGATAAAACTTCAAGGTAATTTTTAATCCAATCATGTAATTCTTGATAAATGGTTTTGCATGTGTATTGTCAATGAATATGATTTTTCAAGCATTAAATCGATAAATCTCATAAAAATAATGAAAATTTCCTTTGGGATCAATAACTTACACACACACTCACACACACACTTAAACTTACAACCCACTCAAAGAAGGAAAGTTTTTTGCTGGTATGACCTTTTTTATTTTATTTTAAACAATAATCAAAAGAAAGAATGAAGTAAAAAAAAACTGTTTTTTGAATGTTATATTAAATATTTTATTATCTTCCTTGTGCATGAAATTATTTTATTTATAGATGAATAAAAAAAGAAAAAATCTGTAACACAAATTGTATCACGTTCAACTAAAAAAAAGGAGAAGGAAATATTACACAAACACTTTATGTGAACTATAAGGGCATCGGTTATGAGATGAAACTTCAATGAAAATTGACGCTAAGCCATTTCAATCAAAACAATATAAAATTTGATCCGATTTTAATCATCTTATAATCGATAAAAAGGTGTGAATTTGAGTGATTTAACGGTGCTAAAATTATCGATATGATATTTCTTGATCAAAAGTTACAGCAATGCAAAGTCATGTAAAGATTGACCAAAAATGAGTACAACGAGCTGCATCATATCAAAGTTTTTCCAACCAAAACAATATCAAATTCGATCCGATTTTAATCATCTTATAATCGATAAAAAACTGTGAATTTCAGTGATTTAACGGTGCAAAAATTATCAATATGATATTTCTTGATCAAAAGTTACAGCAATGCAAAGTAACGTCAAGATTGACCAAAAATGCGTTTAACGGGCTTCATCGTATCAAAGTTTTTCCAACCAAAACAATATCAAATTTGATCCGATTTTAATCATCTTATAATCGATAAAAAGCTGTGAATTTCAGTGATTTAATGGTGCAAAAATTATCGATATGATATTTCTTGATCAAAAGTTACAGCAATGCAAAGTACCGTCAAGATTGACCAAAAATGCGTTTAACGGGCTTCATCGTATCAAAGTTTTTCCAACCAAAACAATATCAAATTTGATCCGATTTAAATCATCTTATGATCGATAAAAAGGTGTGAATTTGAGTCATTTAACGGTGCAAAGATTATCGATATGATATTTCTTGATCAAAAGCAACAGCCATGTAAAGTGACGTTAAGATTGACCAAAAATGAGTACAACGAGCTTCATCTTATCAAAGTTTTTCTAACCAAAACAATATCAAATTTGATCCGATTTTAATCATCTTATGATCTATAAAAAGGTGTGAATTTGAGTGATTTAACGGTGCAAAAATTATCGATATGATATTTCTTGATCAAAAGTTACGGCAATGCAAAGTCATGTAAAGATTGACCAAAAATGCGTTTAACGGGCTTCATCGTATCAAAGTTTTTCCAACCAAAACAATATCAAATTTGATCCGATTTTAATCATCTTATGATCGATAAAAAGGTGTGAATTTGAGTGATTTAACGGTGCAAAAATTATCGATATGATATTTCTTGATCAAAAGCAACAGCCATGTAAAGTGACGTTAAGATTGACCAAAAATGAGTACAACGAGCTTCATCATATCAAAGTTTTTCCAACCAAAACAATATCAAATTTGATCCGATTTTAATCATCTTATGATCGATAAAAAGGTGTGAATTTGAGTGATTTAACGGTGCAAAACTTATCGATATGATATTTCTTGATCAAAAGTTACAGCAATGCAAAGTCATGTAAAGATTGACCAAAAATGAGTACAACAAGCTGCATCATATCAAAGTTTTTCCAACCAAAACAATATCAAATTCGATCCGATTTTAATCATCTTATAATCGATAAAAAGCTGTGAATTTCAGTGATTTAACGGTGCAAAAATTATCAATATGATATTTCTTGATCAAAAGTTACAGCAATGCAAAGTACCGTCAAGATTGACCAAAAATGCGTTTAACGGGCTTCATCGTATCAAAGTTTTTCCAACCAAAACAATATCAAATTTGATCCGATTTTAATCATCTTATAATCGATAAAAAGCTGTGAATTTCAGTGATTCAACGGTGCAAAAATTATCGATATGATATTTCTTGATCAAAAGTTACAGCAATGCAAAGTGATGTTAAAATTGACCAAAAATGCGTTTAACGGGCTTCATCTTATCAAAGTTTTTCCAACCAAAACAATATCAAATTTGATCCGATTTTAATCATCTTATAATCGATAAAAAGCTGTGAATTTCAGTGATTCAACGGTGCAAAAATTATCGATATGATATTTCTTGATCAAAAGTTACAGCAATGCAAAGTGATGTTAAAATTGACCAAAAATGCGTTTAACGGGCTTCATCGTATCAAAGTTTTTCCAACCAAAACAATATCAAAATTGATCCGATTTTAATCATCTTATAATCGATAAAAAGCTGTGAATTTCAGTGATTTAACGGTGCAAAAATTATCGATATGATATTTCTTGATCAAAAGTTACAGCAATGCAAAGTGATGTTAAAATTGACCAAAAATGCGTTTAACGGGCTTCATCTTATCAAAGTTTTTCCAACCAAAACAATATCAACAAAATTCTTGTCTTAAACGACCTCGACACAATTTTCCATTTAAATTTGACCCCATGAATTTGTCCCTTCACCACAAAAATCATAGCAAAAATTCCATCATAATTCTCTGCCATTTATCTCCATTCATCATTCCAACTGCTCTTGAAACAGCTTTACCACAAAAACAAAACATAGACATAATAACTCATCATAACAACAACAATAATAATAATGTTCATTGTACAATTTAATTTCCAGTCAAGCAAAAAAAAGTGCTAACATTGCACAAAAGGAAAATGTGTTAAAGTGCAATAATTACATTTTTAACACTTAAACATTTTTATTATTATCCTCTTATTTTCCATAACTCACTTTTTCCTTGTATTAAATTCATTTGTATTTTAAGTGTTTGTTTGTTTATTTTTTTTTCACTCCTCCTGAGGTTACGAACATCATACGAATGGTATTAACTTCGTTATCAAGCAAGAGTAATTTACAATTTTATTTTATTTTAAGACCAAGGTATGAAATGGACTTTTCATGATGAAATCATAATATTTATGGATTAAATTATAGAAGAAGGGTGTTTCGTACTTGGAACTCTGATTACGTGTCCTGAATATTTAATTAAAAAATACTGCCAGAACAAAAAAAGTTATAAACTTAACTCAATGAAATGAAATGAAATGAAATTTTGACTATATTTTGTTGTGAAGAAATATGGCAAAAAAAAATTATATAAATAAATCCAATGAAATCGTTTTAATTCTTAAACTTTTGACACTTTCTCTTGAAAATATAAATGGAAAAAAAAAATATTGCGTGATTTGATAAGTTTACTAGAAATTGATAAAATGTAAAAAGTTTTTATATTAAGGAAGAAAATCGAATATGAACTTGTACAATGTACATGATTTTAGCTTGAAGCAATATTTTATTTTGCACTTCACGTACACAATATGACAGATATTTTATATGATTGCATTTTCTGTTTTTTTTTCTCTATTTTTTTCTATGTGTTTTTTTTTCTTTATTTGTATAAAAATTTATATTGGGGAATTAAAAAGTATATTTTTACTGAAAATATTTTTTTTTTATTATTAGTATGGTGTATGAACGTGATTTGGACTGAGTAAGGATTTTAATTATAATAGGATTAGGGAATAATCGATGAATTTACTGCAAATCAATTAAGAAACTTTTACATTTAAAAATTGACCTTTAAAGTTTTTTTTATGGTATGACGTTCATGATTTTTTATTTATATTTAATTTTTACTGAAAACACTCATAATATGAAATGAAAAAAAACTCTGGGTTTTATCGTATTTAAATACAAACAAAACATTCATAAATTCAAATTACATAAAACATGACAAAAGTTCATGATTTTTTTCTTCTTTCTTTTATTTGACATTTATTCATAATGATTTTCCCTTTTTCTTCTCATTCTTTTCTTTTCTTTTCTTTAATTTTAATTCGAATACGTAGCAAAAAGTTGTATTAAATGAGAATTATTTCATTGTTTTGTACTTAATCCCATCCCACATCATGCATCCAACATATTAATATTTAATTTAGGTTAATACAAAACACAAAAGATTCATTCAAACAAAAAAGTGTAGGAAAAAGAAATGGAAGTGCGAATATGAGCCTTCTTTTTATGTATAATTGTATTTTTAGTTCACATCTTCACATTATAACCGAAAACGAACATGTGAAGGGATTAAAATTTAATTTTGAATGGAATTTCTTTTTTATTTCACGTGTGTGCTGACTTTAATGGTGCAAGTAATAAGGTTTGGATTCACACTCAGCTTCGATTTTTTTATTGTGGCGTTTTCATTGTAAAATTTCAATAATATGAAAATTAGCCAGGCGTTTCCATTATGAATTTTCATAAATATGACAATTAACCAGGCGTTTCCTTTATAAAATTTCAATAAAATGACAATTAACCAGGCGTTTCCATTATAAAATTTCAAAAATTATAAAATTTCAAAAAAAAATGACAATTTCCAGGCGTTTTCATTATAAAATTAAAAAAATATGACAAAAAACCAGGCGTTTCCATTATGAAATTTGAATAATATGACAAATTACCAGGCGTTACCATTATAAAATTTCAATAATATGACAGTTGACCAGGTGATTCCATTATAAAATTTCAAAAATATGACAATTTACCAGGCGTTTCCATTTAAAATTTTATAAATATGACAATTAACAAGGCGATTTCGTTATAAAATTGCAAAAATATGACAATTTACCAGGCGTTTCCATTACAAAATTAAAAAAATATGAAATTTTATATAAATTGATTTATTACCAGGCGTTTCCATTAATACAAAAAAAAAACAATTTCAATTAAAAACCTCATATTAAAAATTTACACGGACTCCTGCTCAACCTTTAAAAACAAACATTTATCATATTTATTGTGTAAAAATTTCTGTTAAAATCGAAAAGAATAAGTTTGATTAAAGTTTGAAGTGTATTCAACAACAATAATAAAATAACAAAAAAAAAATAGACATTGAACGTGAATCAAACGAAAGGAAAAACTTTTCTACACCACTTTACTTATTTTTCTTTATATCTAATTTAAGTGATTTGTGTCGAAAAGTAATTGTTAGTGATATTAGTTCTCACAAACAAACTTAAAAAATAAAAGTAAAAAAATAAAAGAAATAGACGAAGGGGCTTTAAATTGAGCTTATATGAGAAACTTTTTAATAACGTCATTAAATGGAAACCACATGATAATATTTTGTTGTTGTTTTTCACTCGTATTCAGAGGCATTATTAGTAAGACCAACTGTCAAAGGTTAAAAACTTTTATCATGATTTAAGGTTGATTTAACAAGTCCACGAAATTTAATTTAATTTTACAATAAACACTCATTTCTGATATTTTTTATCACAATTTTCTATTAATAGCTTTTAAATTTCAATATAACATTAATTCTCATCAAGCATATCCTTGAATGCTTAATGAATGAAACAAGTTTAATTGAGTAGCATGAAAATTACGGTAATTGTTTGTCTATATGGATGGATATCAACGACATTTTGCACACACAAACACATATCATTTAATTTCCCCTTGTGTCATTATTGTCATCATCGTCCTCATCGTTGTCCATGATATTGGAACATATCACACACACACGAATCTCATTTAAATTAATTGAGAAATGTTGATAAAAGGTGTGGATTAAAGTTGAAATGTTTTCATTAAAATGATTATTATTATTATTTATAATCAATTATAAAATGTGATGATGCAACGTTTTTGTATCCGGTTTAATAATGCTAATTATCTCTTATAAAATATGAAATGTTTCATTAAAATTTCTTTTAATGTTTTATAGGAAATTGATTACGAGAGTTTTCGTCGATTCCTGGATGCATTCCTGGACTATGAGACGCCGGAAGACCTGTCCAAACACTTGTTCATATCGTTCCTCAGTCCACAGATCACACAGCTGGAACAACAAGGTAAAATATTCAACCAAATGGCTGCAATTAGCACACAAGCCGCTTGCGCACCAGTAACATCTCATAGTAGAGGTAATCAATGCATGTCTAGAAATTAATGTTCAAATTAACCAACAAAAAATTCATCCAAAAAATCACTTGCTTTTCACTCTTTTTAAAATGCTTTCACGTTTTGGATCTTAACTCACAAATAAAACAAAAAAAATGTAGGATCAATACCAAATTTAAACAGTTTAGTTGATGTTGTGCCACCGCCATTGAGTTCATTGAGTGAGCCACGCCAAAGCTTTGTAGATAAAATTTCACACGGACTCACTGATACCTTACAATCACTTAGTAACCATTTAGGACATGAATCTGGTGAAAATAAATCTGGAAAATTGGGTAATTTTTTTTGAAAATAATTTTTTTTTTCTTTAAATTCAATTGAAGTGAAGTGTCATGACAACAATGTTTATATGTGTTTTTTGTCATAAGCATACATACTCCCTTAAAATGTGTAAACATCATGTTCTGAAGTATTCTTTTCATTATATTTTTTTTAATGTAAATATGTCAAAGTCATGGAAAATTAAATGGAAAAATACAACGAAAAAAAGTCGCGAAAGGGAAAGAAAAAATGTTACTCTTAAAACCGTTTTTACTTGGATTAATACACACATGACACATGTCACATCATATCGTCTTAACTCTGAATTAAATATATCTTAAAAGTACGTTACTGTTATTTTTTTTCATGTAAAGGATGTTGTTTGTAGTTTAGTGGTAGTGGAATTGAAGTGAAACCAGTTTGATGAAAACTTAACGGAAAATTTTTTTACTTTGAATTGAAATTGTGGCAAAAATCCCATTTCAAGCCCACTTATAGAACCCTTAAACCACTTAAAGGAACTTGAGCTCACTTAAAGGACCCTGAGCCCACTTAAAGGGCCCTGAGCTCACTTAAAAAACCTTGAGCTCACTTTAAAGGACCCTGAGCTCACTTAAAGGACCCTGAGCCCACTTAAATGCTTTTTCAAATTGAGAATTAAATTTTAAAGGACCCTGAGCTTACTTAGAGACCCTGAGCTCACTTAAAGAACTACTTAAAGGCCCTTTCAAAATGAGGTTTTAATTTTTGGCCAAAGCTTCTCGTTGCATTAGCACTTTTCCGTTGCAGCAAAGCTCAAATCCCTGTTCAAGGGAGCTTCATTTTACTTTTTTTCCATTTAATTTCTCTTACAATTTCTTACCAAAAAATAACTTTTAAAATATTTTTAAAGAAAAAAAAAGAAATTTCACAGTGACACTGAAATCAATTCATCATTTAGATGAATTATTAAATAAATATCTGAAATTCAATCAATTTTAAATGATCGATGATGCCATTAAATTTTTTGTGGCTAATTTACATCAAAAAATTATTTTAAATATTAAAATTTCCACTCAATTTCATTTTTTTTACATTTTATCGCACTTGTAGGATCAAACAAAAAATGTAAATTATTTCTAGAACATGTACAAAAGTCAACTACTTGAAAAAGTTTTAACAATAGGTTAATTGAAAGGTTACACACACACACATAGACACACAATCAAGTGGTAAAATAACAACTCTTACATTTTTTTTTCTTTTTATATTCTTTTCTTTTATTTTACGTCTATCAAATTATCTCTGTGTTAAAGGCTTGTTAAAACAATGTTAAACAATATAAAGCACGAATAAAAAAAAATAATAAAAAAAAGTTAACAAAAGAAAACTGAAAATAAAAGAAATACTTTTCTTTTTATTATAATATTCACTGACTCTTATTAGCCCACAATTGTGTAAATTTGTGAACCTTCACTTTAATTTATTAGAACATATTTTACATGCGTTTTGTGTGTGTGTGTGTGTGTGTCGTCTATTCTTCATTCAATTCATTCAACGATAACAATCAGAATAAAGTTCAAAAAACAACAACAACGATAAAAGAAAAGAAATTTACAAGAAAAACTTTCTAATAATAATAAGAAAATGTGAATATAAAAGAATGCGACACACCGACAAACACGATTTCAATGAAAAAGTAAAATAAAGAGGACTTGTAAAAAAAAATATAAATTAAGTGTATTCACTTTGCTCGTATTCATGCTTATTTAACTTTTTTGTATATAAAATAAAACGATAATTAATATCAAAGCATTAATATAATAGCAAAATAAAAAGAAAGGAAATAACATGAAAAAATAACTTAGCAAACGCGCGCTTACTAGAAGATGAAGACCAATTAACCACTACAATGAATATAAATTTGCTTAGTTATTATACTTGTTAATTATTTTGTTTATTTCTTTTTTTTATTATTATTTTATTTTATATCATTTATCGTGGTTTTCTTCGCCCTAATTTTTGTTTTATTTTAATGTTGCTTTAATTTGTTTTGTTTTTATTTTATTATACATTTAACATTGAAATTAATGTTGACGAGAAATTTCGATACAAATTAACTTTACAGAGTTAACTTGCAAATTAATTACCAAGTGGGTGTTGAACTGAATACTTGGCTTCAATGAGTTGTTGAATTTGCTCAAGTTTATTAAAATGAAAATGAAGAAATAAAAATTATAATTTCTTTTGATAGGGACAGTGCATCCAATGGTTACGGTGACACCTAGTTCAATGGCTGGACTGCCAATTCTCCAGACATCACATCGAAGGTCCGCGGAGTCAAGTCCATCACATTCACATAGTCATAGTCATTCGCAGATGTCACGAAATTCATCGAGGAAGAGCAATAATTCGGTTAATTGTAAAATTGATGGTAAATTTTAAATGAGTTATTTTTTATTTTAGTTGAGTGGGCACTGTCATAAAGGTAATGTGAAAAATTTGATATCACCCCATCGTGAAGTATCTTGTCCACTATCTGTACGCACCAAAAAGTAGAGATCTTTAGTATAAGTCGATAAAGTAGATAATATTATCAAAAAAATCTTTCTTTCTTCTTGCTTTATTAATGAATTATGAATTATTAAAACATTAATTGTCCAAAGAAGATTCATTAGGGTTAGCATTGGTCCTATTGTGTATGCGAAATCGGTATCGCCCTCTATTTTGAATTATGGTTTCTCCTATTCTAAATGTATTAAGTTTATCCTGCATCTATTTTTGCCATGAATTTGGTTTCCTTTTGTTTTAGATTTAGTTACTAAATAATTTGGGTCATCTTTTCGCCGCCGAACGTGTCTGTATCATTTAAGTTGATTTTCTTCCACTTCCTGAGTAACTGCTTCTTCTTTTCCAAGGCTTGCTCTTATCCTTTCACTTGGAATCATGACTAATTTGGTGAACCAGAACTTAACCCAAGCATTTTCATCTCTGTTGTATTTAATTTTTCTTCATATGCTTTTTTAATCGTCCTACACTGTGAAGAGAACAAAATTAAGGCATCCCTTTGTCATAAAAAATTCCAGAGAGTGAATGTCATCAAAATAATAGATTTAAGTTTCATGAAGAAGAAAGACATGCCTTCAAGGACTCATTGTGGGTCACTGGTGGCCTTATGAAGAGAAAAAATGAATAAAATAATCATAATTGGTCCATTCGTGCTAAGTAGCTTACCCATCTAAGGGTTAAATGATGAAATTATTAAAAAGTCTTCGCACAAATTCTTCCGATGATTTCACGATTCACGATGATTTCTAAAAAAAAGAAAAAAAAACAAATTTTATATAAAAAATATTAATTAACTAAATCAGTTCAAATCACTTACCAAAATCATTTAACATACTTACTCACTTGGTGACCTGGTACGACCTCTTATTATACCACAAAAGGAGTAAAAGCAAATAAAAAACCAGAATCATAATTTATTTTAATAATAATAAACAAACATTTGTCTTGATTTTGTCATGTAATTGTTCTTTTCACTCATGCTTTTGTGTTTATAGAGAGGGAAAAAAAGAAAAATAATAAAATTATTTAAACGATTTACTGTTGTACTAGAATGAAAAACTTCACTTACAAATGATATAAGTGAAAGAAAGAAAAAATGAAAACACGAATGGAGACATTTAGAGAAGCAGACAAAGTACAATTTTATTTAGAATAAGAATAAATAAGGAATGTTTACTTTCTTCTTTCTTTCCATTATTTTACGTTCAGATTCATATTCAAGAAAGGTTGTTGTTCATTTTATGCAAAGACAAGATTTATGTTTTATTTTGTATGTCTGTCTCTGTGAAAATTGCATTGTATGAAAATGCAAGTAAATTTGTATTGAAATCACACATCAACATGTGTGAGCTTTAATGTCACTCAAAGCTTTTGATGTGTCAATTCTTAGGAAAAATCTAGAGAAGAAAAAATGCCTTACAGTGATTTGTATCAACTATATGCTGACATGATTTTGATATCACATTTAAGTTGTTAAGCAACACTTTTGATGTTTCTCTTACTTGCCTTACAGTGAAAAATAAGGGTTTTCATGTCATATTGATATGAAAACTCATTTCAAACTTCAGAATTTTTGTTTATTTTATTAAAATTATGCAAAATATTAAATGTGTGTTTAACAATTTCATGTCAACATGAAAAAAATATCACATGACATAATAAGGCATCGGTATTACTTTGCATTACATTTATAAAAAAATAATATTTAAAAAAAAACACAATATAAAATATAAAACTTTACCAATTTCAATGCAAACATATGCAATTTAAAATAACTTTACATACCAAAATATATTTCATCATAATAACATCAAAAATTTAATTGAGTTTGGAAAACTTTACCCAATCCATCATGTGACAGTGCTGCACTCACTCATATGCATTTCAAGTCATGATAACAAAAAAGCATAATCGAATAAAATCTAATTTCAGATACAAAATTACTACCGAGAAAATTTTCATTTCTTGATCCGTTGACATTAAAAGTATCATTGAAAGATGTTGTCTGTTATTTATCATTATTGGAAGCGGGACGTCCTGAAGATAAGCTTGAGTGTAAGTAACCTGTCATCATACGTACACACATATATTTTATTCAATATCACAACAACAACAATAACAAAAAAGATAATAATAATATCTAATTTATCTTTTCTGTCATTTTTTTCTATACAATTTATCTTTATCTTTTTTAGTTATGTTTCGGTTGTATGATACTGATGGCAACGGGGTACTCGATACAACAGAAACCGATGCAATTGTAAATCAGATGATGTCAGTTGCAGAATATTTGGGATGGGATGTTACGGAGTTGAGACCTGTAAGTAGAAAAGATTTTTTTAATTTTTTGTTTGAATTGTGAAAATAGAAAAGTGAACGAGACAAGATTTTACCTTTCAATTTAAAGGAAATCTAATATATGCAGGTTTTGCATGCCCAGAAATTTTAAATTTGCGGATTTCATAGAACAGCACTGAGACGATTGAAATTGGGTGTCGATGAACTACCTTAGGGTCTTTGCCATTTTGAATTTCAATTCAAGGCAGTTTAGGGCTTACAAGGCTTCACAATGGACACAAAAGTGTCCTACTGTATTCATACTATTTCGAACGAAGTTTCCATAGCAAACGTCACACCTTCAGCCTTAGCCTTAGGATAGGCTTCAGCTTTTATATTGTTATCCGAGATCAGTCAAATTCTAAATGTTCCAATGAGATGATAGACGAATGCCTTAAACACTGGAATATCCTGGAACACTGGAGATTACTATCAATTGAAACGTCCCCAGGTACAAGATGATTCACTCCGAAAACGACATTCTTTGCTTGGCACTTACATGTCGTTACTCAATGTGATGATAATTTTAAGGGCATTTTACGCCAGTTTTCAAAAATATACGAGTACAATCGCCTTTAATACAAACCACATGTACCACTGCGAGACCGTGCGGGCCATGTTCACATTTTCCATTAAAGAATTTCCTTGATCGACATATTACTTAACGACATTATACAGGTAGAAATTGTGCTGAATAATCAATAAAATTGAAATGCCATTGTTATGATAGTTAAAATCTTGTCTAATCCATCAATTTAATGTGTGTGTGTGTGTATATGTGACAATGTCTATATAAATTTAACATTTAATATAATTTATTTATAAATAATTCAATAGAAAATAATGCTCTGTGCTTAACGAATCAGATAAAAATATCATGTCAGACAATTCTTTAATACATTTATATTTTATTTTTTTTTCTGTTACTTTCTGTTATTTTTTTCCAGATACTACAAGATATGATGACAGAAATAGATTATGATGGCGATGGTTGTGTTAGTTTAGATGAATGGCAAAGGGGTGGCTTAACGACGATTCCTTTATTAGTTTTACTGGGTAAGAGTTTGCTTGATAAATTTCAACAAAAAAAAAATCATCATGATATGTATCGTAATTTGAACCTCATTTAGTTTTCCGCTATTACAGTTTTAAATTATTTCTTTTTTTTGGCATTGATATTAAATTCTACATACAAAATACGATGAAATAAAGGATGGGATCCTTTTCAATGATGAAGGATACGAAACACAATAAATGACAAAGAACGAAAATGTATATAAATAAAAATTGTTGAGTTACAAAATAAACAGATCATTTAAAAAAAATACGAATGGCAGTAAAATCATGAAGAAAAAAAAGTCTTGTGCCATTTATTTCAATAAGATTGTCCTTCAAATTTTATGATTATAACATTTTGTTTTTCATTTTTCCTTAAATTTTATACTGAATAAGGTTTATCTTTAAAACTTTTCTTTGAAAAGGCACTTACTTATGTCATTTTATTTACTAAATTGAGTACCAAATGATGTTATAAGATGATATTATTAAAATAGTTATGCTTGGATTGTAGACGAAGTAGGTCAAATTTCATTATTTTCATGTAACCAGTGGGCATGTGATCCAGAAAATGGGAGTCAGGACTCCAAATTTCATTAAAAATTGATCAAAAAGTTCATTTAAGAACTTAATTCTGCTCTTATTTGACCAACAATTGATTTTGGTAACGTGATTTAGATGCCATGCCTTAAAAGTGACGTTTCCAGGGTGGTATCAATATTTATGGCACTTTGACCAGACGGCAACACGTCACAGTGAGAGGACCTGACTCTTACACTCAAAAGATCAGATTTGCCTTATTGGGCAAAATGTTATTCGACATTAGTCTTGATAATATTCCAATAGGTCTTCGCTGTACTGCCAAAGGATGGTCGATAAGTATCGTAGGCCGCTTATTGGCTGATTCTTGCCAGTACCTCTCAGTGACGTACAGGGGCTCAAAGGAGCTCATTCGTTTCTATTCAGACAAAACAATTTCGAGCCTAATTGCCTCAATTTTTCCTCAAATGTAATCATAACCCACCCTAATTTAGGCATCCTTTATTAGAAGCCATATTCAAATTAAATATTTTCCTTTTAAATATTAAATCATACATCAAAATTTTTGAATACTGATACCTTATTCAAGCGGAATCTTCTCTTTTTTTGCTATCAACTCACATATTTATTTATGAAATTTTTTTTATGCTTTTCATATTCAAAACAACACGTGCTCTGAAGCTCAAACAGTTCCTTATCATTTCAATCAATTTTCCTTCGTCAATTCATAATTTTTTTATTAATATTCTGGAATAAAATTTGATGACGTCAATTTATTTAATATGTTTTTTTTTTTTGATTAAATTTAATTTAATTTTCATTTTTTTCAATTTCATTAGGTGTTGACAATACGTTAAAGGAAGAGGGTATGCACGTATGGCGATTAAAACATTTCAAAAAACCAGCATATTGTAACATGTGCTTGAATATGCTTGTAGGATTAGGCAAAAAAGGTCTATGTTGTGTGTGTAAGTATAGAAATTTTTAGTTATTCATCATTAAAATTAAAATTTATCATGTTATTAATGAACATTTTTTAATTGAAATCCTAATGAATTGATGTTAATTTGGGATAATCTGGTTATATTCAAGGAAAAATTTTCAATGTAATTTTAACAAGATTCTCTTTCAATGTTGTTAGTAAAAGTTTGTTACTCAACATGACAGAACAAAACAAAACCCATACAAAAAATATTAACAACAACAGTGTATTCAAAGTTAACAATCCATGAGATAGATAGAATGAACTTATTTATTTCATTCCTATTCAAGGATAACAATGTAAACAACATCAACGCAATATTTTCATCGTTTTTTCTATACACATAAATTTCATTTGTGTGTTATCGTTCAGCTTCAAAATTAAGCTCATGTCAAATAGTGATAATATCGGTTACTATGTGTCCCAATTTAGTAATTTCACTGAATAGTCACCCCCACAAAAAAAAATAAGAATTAGTTGAAATGTGTGTTTATTGCTATCATTTTTACGATCGTAAATTTTGGTATTGTTTGCATTTAATTTTGATTTCACATTTTCCGATAAATTAAACTAGAATTTCTTATTTATTTTTTCTATCATTTTCATTTCACACAACAGTATGCAAGTACACAGTTCATGAGCGTTGTGTTCAACGATGTATGGCCTCATGTATCACCACCTATTCAAAAAAGAAGACAAAAGGTACACCGACATTTCAACATCACTGGACAGAGGGTAATTGTTATGGTCGTTGTTCAAAATGTCGTAAACGAATAAAAGCATATCATGGTATCACTGGATTAACATGTCGTTGGTGTAGGATGACTGTAAGTATTAAATTGTTCACTTTTTTCTTTGTGTTTTGAGTTGTGTGAAAAATTTCAATGCAATTGATGTATAGAAAACAATATAAAATGTAATTTATATGGGAATTTATTTTGAAAATGCAATCAGATGATGAAATTGAGTTTAGAAGACAGAGAGAAAGACAGTGAAATATTTTAAGATAAATGGGAAAAAATAAATACAAACATCTGTTTTTTTTGTTATTTTATTTTTATTTGTATTGTATTTGTTTTACTAATCAAATTTATAATTGAACTCAGGTACGACGCTAAGAGAGAAAAAAGAAAAATTCTTTTTTCTATTAGTTTTTGGTTGAAAGCGACTTACATGAATTTCAAACAAAATTCAGCATGTTGCTAATTCTATTTGAAAAGTACTTTAATGATAGTTTTTTTAAATTTAGTCCTTAGAGCCCAATTCTTGAGACTGATTATAAAGCTTAGTTATACGACCATACCTGTGGACTACAAAGATGCAAAAAAAGAGAAAGAAATGTCACACATTGCCGAAACACTTTCAATAGATTGCAAGTTATTTCTTTGAATGTGAGTTTGTGTGTGCGTATAGCGATTTTTTTTAGCGATTTAAGCTAAAAAACTTTTGGAAACTTTGAAAAGAAAACGAGCAAAAGCTGTTAAAGATGTCCAATCTGTTTCTAGTAGTGGAAGTGAAGAATATAGTGTTCAAGACATTCCAAACTTTGACCTCATTGAGAAAATGTCATTTTTATACTGCAATGGTATTTCATCCACTGAGGATAAATTGCAATCAAATGAAAAGTTAAACTTAATCTTCCTCCTTAGTCACACTCTTTGTGTCTCTTTGAAGAAAGTTTTATCGGTTTTTTATCAACCCCAGTCTCTAGAGCCCAATGCTTAACCCAGGTTTTTACAATTGTCAAACTTAATGGGAGAAGTAGGTTTAAATTTGACAGTTCAATTTGTATAGATACACATACGGAAACGTCAAAAATTTTGTCGGTAAAGGAGCAAGTCAAACTTTCACTAACTAATTCAGCGAAAATGCATTCAAGCGCTCATTTGAGATCCATCCCATTTACAGGGCAGGTAACAGTAAAAATTTATAGTCCCTCCAATTCACCGCCCCTTATTTTTACATGGTTCGAAGCATATTCTTAAAAAAAGTTAATAAAATAAAAATAAAAAACTGAAGCAATTTTTTTGTTCATTTATTTTTATCTATTTGGTTCATCATTGTAATTCCTTTTTTTATTTTCTTTTTTCCCCATATTACAGCTCCATAATCGTTGTGCATCCACAGTAAAAGCTGAATGTACATTAGGTGCATTTGCAAATCTGATATTACCACCAACGGCAATTTGTCCCACTGTATTGGATCGACAACGGTCTGTAGGAAATGCATCGATACGTAGCAAAGTAAGTTAATGTTTATTCATTATTCTCTTTATTTTTCCTCCTCATTTCATTTTAAAATTGAAAACTTTTGCCTATAATAGAGTAGTAGTACACCTCAAGCAATGCATTTTCAAATCACACCACCACCCAACAGTAGTCCATTACTTGTCTTTGTTAATCCAAAATCTGGTGGGCGACAAGGTGATCGAATTTTACGTAAATTTCAGTATCTCTTGAATCCACGACAAGTATATGATTTGTCTAAAGGTGGACCGTTGGAAGGATTGAACATGTTTAAGGACGTACCGAATTTTAAGGTGATTTGTTGTGGTGGTGATGGAACAGTTGGATGGATACTGGAAACAATGGGTAATGTGAAATGTGAAAGTGAAAAAAAAATTAAATTAATTTACTTTTATTTTTTCTTTCTTTGAACGATGAAGACACAATTGAAATGGCATCACAGCCAGCAATTGGAGTGATACCTCTAGGCACTGGTAAGTAAATTAAGGTAATCATTGTCAATTTTTCGGCTATTAATCTCAAATTTCATATTGACTAGGGAATGATTTAGCACGTTGCTTGCGATGGGGTGGAGGATATGAAGGTAAATTTTTTTTGTTTTATTTTGAAATGCAATTTCAATCAAAATGTTATCTTTTTTCTTCTTTAAGGTGAAAGTATACCAAAGTTATTGGAAAAAATATCACGCGCCAGCACTGTCATGATGGATCGATGGAGTATAGAAGTAAAGAATAATCCACAACAAGATCAACCACCACACCCAAAAGTAATAAATAAATATATTTAGCACCACAAGGCATTTATGAAATGAAAATAAAATGAATTTGTATACGATGTAAAAGCAAAACATTATCCTCAATATTCTTCTTTTTTTTTGTTGTTTTTGTTTCAATACACTGTTGAAGAGCAATAAAATGTTAAACTACTCAACTTACAACACACTCAATACATTTTTATAAATAATATGAAATGAAATGAAAATGACTTGCCATTGTTCAATATAAACATAAATTATATTTTCAGACCGTTATCAATTTATTTTTATCTGAAATAATGTTTTAGGCCATTACAATTTTCCTTTTTGTTTCTCGTCGCCTCCTACTTCTTTATTTCATAAAAGTGAAGAGGGAATAATGGGAGGGAATAATAGTAATAAAATAATGAAAACCATTGAAAACCTTGAAAATATTTAACGATCTTAAATTTTTCAAATTTTAAAAACAGTTTTACTGAATATTTTGTTAATTTCAACATGCAGAAAATCCAAAACTTACTTAATTTTCTTGATTTTTTTTTTCAATAAATATTTAAAATATTTTTCACATGAAAAAAATTTTTTCATGACATTTGTTTATAAATTTCATTATTTTATTACCATTATTCATCCCTCCTCCTTCTTATTATTTTGAGCGGACTGCGACGAGAAACAAAAAGCAAAATTGTAATGGCCTTAGGGATAAATGGATTAAATTTAATAACTAATACAAATTTCATTGCAATTTAATGTCCTTGTAATTTAATTTCCATCCCAAAATTATTACATTACAGAAAAACCAGGCGTTTCCATTATTCGATGTTCAAATTCATTTTATTTCATTTTAACTCAAATTCATTAATTTTCTCTTTTCAATTTCAAGGTAACACTATCGGAAAATGTACAAAAAGTAATTGAATTGTCACAACGTACCACCCTCTTATGTTCCGTTGAAAAGTCTATGATTCAAACGATTGAGGAGACACGTACAAATAAAAAAACTACCGAGATCTCAATTGAAAACTCAAAACGTGTTCTGTTAAATGACAATAATTTATCAACATCTTGCGTTGTAACGGAAAAAAGTAGTGAAATTACACGACAAAAAACCAACAATGACGATGAAAATTTACTAGATTTAGTGGAGCAAAAAACTGAGACATTTAATGATAAGGAAGAAATAATTCCAAAAAATATTAATAATAATAATAATGATAATTTTAATATTGAAAGTGATAATAAGCTGATAAATAACAACAATGATGATGTTGATCTTGTTGAAAATTGTAATAGTAATAGTACGGAAGCGAAATCTTTAGCAAAATTAATGATGAATTCAAGTAGTAGTGGAAATTTATTACTCAGCACAAATACATATCAAAGTGGTGGTTGTAACAAAATTTCAGATCAAATTCAACCAAAAACAATATCAGATTTTACTGTTCCATATAATATTATAAATAATTATTTTTCGGTGGGAGTGGTGAGTTGAATTTATTGTTTTATGTGCCTTTTTTAAGTACTTAATCGAAAATATATCAATAAAATATGGCTTTGAAGGGGTATCGGAAAATTTATTGTGAAATCGGGATTAAATTTCACTATCGAAAAAAGGACTCATCTAGTCCGGGTTGGTTCCGAACCTGAGGCCAAAATACTTTGAAATCGAGTCACTTAGTTTGAAAATTTGAGAAACGTTGATCGAAAAAACGAGACACGTTGATCGAAAAAACGAGACACGCAGATCGAAAAATTGAGACACTTTGATCGAAAAATCGATTCACGACGATTGAAAATTCGAATTGCGACGGTTGAAAAATCGAGAAAAGTAGAGAAAAAAATAGAGACAAGCAAAAAAAACATAGATCGGAAATCGAAATTTCCTTTCAAAAATTCCGATGAAACCTTTAAATTTTTTTTGAACAGTACACCTAATTTTTTTTCGAAATTCTTTCCAAAGTAAACACCACAAAGCAATAATTACATAATTTTTTTTTCATTATTTTACTGCAATCATTCGTTATTCAAATCAATGGATTATTTTATTGCTTTTTCTTTTGGATTCCATTTCATATTATATCCTTTTCTTTTCATATCACATATTTTTTTCATTTATTTTTTTTAGGATGCAGCTATATGTGTAAAATTTCATTTAGAGCGTGAAAAAAACCCACATAAATTTAACAGTAGAATGAAAAATAAATTATGGTATTTTGAGTACGCCACATCAGAAACATTTGCTGCATCATGCAAAAATTTACATGAATATCTAGAAATTGAGGTATTTATCATTCAAAATTTCTTTTTTTTGAATAATTCATGGTTAAATCGAATATGATTTGCAGTGTGATGGTGTATCATTAGATATGGCAAATGGGCCACAACTGCAAGGCATTGCATTATTAAACATTCCATATACTCATGGAGGATCGAATCTCTGGGGTGAGCATTTATCGCACAAACGACTACGCAAAGGTCCATTTAAAAAGGTGAAAAAATTACGGGGATCGGATAAGGAATTGTCTGCAACGAGTTTCAATTCTGTTGATTTATCAATTGCAATTCAAGGTAAAATTTAAATATTTCTTCGTTCAAATTAAAATTAATTTAAAATTATTCATAGATATCGGTGACAACAGAATCGAAGTCATCGGATTAGAAAACTGCTTACACATGGGTCAGGTCAGAACGGGATTACGTGCATCAGGTCGCCGCTTAGCCCAATGTAGTGATGTTATTATCAAAACAAAAAAGACATTCCCAATGCAAATTGATGGTGAGCCTTGGATGCAAGGACCATGCACTGTAATTTTAATATTTAAATTCATATTTTACCTTGAAACTTATCACATGCACTTTCAGATTCGAATTACTCACAAAAATCAAGTTCCTATGCTGATTTCACCTCGTTCCGAAAAAGGAAAAGGCTTTTTCAGTTTTCTACGTAGATGACTAGGACGCAAAAAGGATTATTCAGCACAACCAAGTGAATAATTCCGATTCAAATTCAAATTCACACACACACACACACACTAAGCTTAAGTTAAGTTGATAGAAAATTAAGAGGAAAAAAAATGAATTAAATTATATTATAAATATAAAAATATATGACAAATGAGGCCAAACATGAACCAAAGATTAGAATTAAGCTTAAATGTTAAAAACATTTTTATTATTATGATTAAACTTGAATACGTGATTCATTTATGTGAATATGAGAGTAGCTGTGACATGATTATATTTATTCGTTAAACGTCTTAAAAAAATAACTTTAAATCTAAATTAATTGTAAGTTAGTGAATTATTAAAGTAGCCTTTAAACAGAAAATTTTTCATCCAATTAATATCGATACCAAAATTACCATTTCCGTCGCTGGTCATGCGAAATTTAAACGGATTTTTTTTTTGAAATTGAAATTAACTGAAGAAAAAACACGTTAATTCAAATCAATTTTGACAATTTTAAACAAAATCATATTTTTATGAGTGTCAGGCAAAAGTGATGTGAATCAAAGTTGTCGAGAAAATTCCAAGCTTCAACTTTGTTGAAATGATGAAAGACAAATTGCATAAAATTAGGGGCACTAGCGACCGGGAATGGTATTTAAAGTGAATTATTCTTAAAAAATGATATTTTCAAAGAATTTCCTTATAAAATTTCAAAAAAAATCAAATAGAAAAGTGTCCTGTTCATTATGTTATGTTAGTTGTTGCAGTGTACATTCATCCCAAAAAAAAAGTAAAAAGCAGAGTCATGATATAAAATTTTTTGGTACAGAGTTGAGCCCCTCTAAACCAAAAAATTTAATCAAATTTTCTGCATGAGATATCAAAAGAAAAATAATTAACGGACCAATTACAAAAAAAAATGTTTCCTATACGATTTTTATGTTGAAATACAAAAAAAAAACATGTAAATAAGTTCTTGATCATAATTTCAATGAATTTTATAAATAAAAATGCAAAAAAAAATGAATTACAAACAAGAACAATGGTTTCAAGCTTTAAACACAAATTACTACAGGCATTCATTCATATAAATAATAAAAAATTATTGAAAAAAAGTGTAAATATGAAAAAAAAGATAAAATTAATTAAAAAATTGAACATTGAATTGAATTTCGTCTCTTCAATTGAACTAAATTCACTGATTAGCGTTTCAATTTAATATGAAAATGTTTAAGACTTAAAAAATAATAAAAATTTCATCATAATTATTTTTAACCGAAATATGAATTGAAAATACGCTTTAAATAGATTCTAAGCCTTTAAAATTCTATCATAAGAACAAAAATAACTATAAACTGAAATTGATCATTAAATTTCATGTTAAAATTGATATTAAATTGATATTAGCAGAAAAAATTAAATGTAATTGATATTTTGCCATTTTAATTTATTTCAAGCTTTGTACTCAAATTATAATAGAAAGAAGAAAAAAATACAGATAAATTCATTTTTTATTTTATGATTTAATATCAAAACAGAAAAACTGTCTTTCAATTTCACATTTCTTTACAATTCATACATTTATATTACATTCAATTTCATGTCTCTTTTTATTCTGATTTGAGACTTGGTTTAATTTAATGTTGGAAATAATATCCAGCTTTGTAATTTTCTGGTACTGGTAACCAATTTGTTCCAATGCTACCTTGAGCTGTCTTCAATAAAACAGATCTTCCAGCAATTGGTTGTTCAGAATGAGATGATGATGCACCTCCGTGAATTTGAACAGTACTTGCGTGATGGGATTTTACTAAGGCTCCTTGAGATGCAGTTGAAACGGTTTTTGCTAATTCAGCGGCTTTTGCAAGACTTCCACCTGTTACAATGAAGCCTGTGCTTGGTCCAGCAATGTAAGTCAAATCATGAGTTCCAGCATCATTTGAGTATGAATAAACTCCTTTTACATTTCCTGATGCATCAGCTGATTCTTTTCTAGATTGATCGTTTGTTGAATACTCAAAACTGTAAGCACCGTTTGTGCTGCCACCAGATAAGGAGTGACCTGATTCAGATCCAAGTGTTTTTAATGGATTAAGAGATTGTTGAACATGCGATTTAGTTAAGGATTTGGTTTGCCATTCAGCAGCTGATTTTGCATTAAATGTATCACTTAAACCATTTGCTGTAGCAAGACTTCCTCCAGTGACTTTGAATCCAGTGTCAGCACCAGCTACATATGAGAGATCATGATTTCCAGCTTCATTTGTAAATGAGTAACTTCCACGAACGTTGCCAGCCTTATCAGCAGACTCTTGACGTGATGAATCACCTGCATTGTATTCAAATGAATATGAGCCGTCATTGTTTTGATTTGCATCTGATTTCACTGCAGCTACTGGTGCACTACTCCATGAACCTGATTGACTTGCGGATTTGGTTTGCCATTCAGCAGCCGATTTTGCATTAAATGAATCACTTAAACCATTTGCTGTAGCAAGGCTACCTCCAGTGACTTTGAATCCGGTATCAGCACCAGCAACATAAGTGAGATCATGATTTCCAGCTTCATTTGTAAAAGAGTAGCTTCCACGAACATTGCCAGCTTTATCAGCAGACTCTTGACGTGATGAATCTCCAGTGTTGTATTCGAAACTGTATGAGCCATCATTGTTTCCATCATCATAATTAGTCTTGACAGCCAATTGTAATGCTTGAGGTTGAATGTAAGCTTTATGGGCTTCAGCTGCACTCCATGATGCCTTTGATACAGCTGGAGCTGCAAGTTTAGCAACGACATCTGGTTGGGCAAGACTTCCACCAGTGACTTGGAATCCAGTAGCGGCACCAGCAACATATGACAAATCGTGATTTCCTGCTGCATTTGTGTATGAATATCGACCACGAACATTTCCAGCGGCATCAGCTGACTCTTGACGTGAAGAATCTCCAGCATTGTATTCAAATGAATATGAGCCATCAGTGTTTTCGGATTTTACTAAAACAGCTGGACTTGCGACGGAGGCAGTTGATGACCATGATGTCTTTGATACAGCTGGAGCTGCAAGTTTAGCAGCAATATCTGGTTGAGCAAGACTTCCACCTGTGACTTGGAATCCAGTAGCGGCACCAGCAACATATGACAAATCGTGATTTCCAGCTGCATTTGTGTATGAATATCGACCACGAACATTTCCAGCGGCATCAGCTGACTCTTGACGTGATGAATCTCCAGCATTGTATTCAAATGAATATGAGCCATCAGTGTTATCAGATTTTACTAAAACAGCTGGACTTGCGACGGAAGCAGTTGATGACCATGAAGCTTTTGATACAGCTGGAGCTGCGATTTTAGCAGCGATATCTGGTTGGGCAAGACTTCCTCCTGTCACTTCAAAACCGGTTGCAGGTCCTGCTTTGTAATGTAAGTCATGTGTTCCACTTTCATCGGTATATGAATATTTTCCTTGAACAAAACCAGATCCATCAGCAGATTCTTGTCTTTGATGATTATCACTTTGATATGAAAATGAATAAGGTTTTGGTTTCATGTCCCCACTATCAGCTGAATATGATGAAACAACCACAGAATCACTCCATCCATTGCTGGCAGGAGCTGGAGCTGGTACTAATGGAGCAGCTTTCAAACTGGCAGGTAATTCAGGTTTGTATCCTTGAACTCCAGCAGTATACTTAACATTGATTAATTCACCGTTACTGTTGTAAGCGAAATTGCCTTCAACTTCATTTCCGTTAGTTGCACTTTGCTTAGCATAGATTCCACTTCCAGTATCGTAACCATACCGATAAGAACCATCATTTTGTAACAGATAATATTCAGCACGTCCATTTGCAGGAATGTTTGGTGCAATTCCAGCACTCACAGCATCAATTATAAATAAGTAAGAAAGAATTATTGCAATTGTATTGCGATTCATATTGAAATTCACTTAGAAGAACTACTATTCAAATATTTTTGTTCTTAATGTTTTTAATTTTGATAGTCTACTTCTAGTTCAATTGGATTGTAATTTGTTTCTGAATGATGATACCGAAGGAGTCTCGCTTTATATACTATAATTTTTTTTCAAGATATCTATGCTAGAATATTCACTTGTACACGACAACTAGATTGCTTGCTTGCTTCAACTAAAACACATCCTCGTAATTGCGTATCTATGTGAAGATCATACCCGTAATCTAAATAAGTAAAGTAACGAATATTTCTTAAAAGAAGAGATTGAAATAAAAAATTAATTTACAATTTTCGAACGGAGAAACATCAATTCTCAATCCAGATCATTGTGTGTGAAAAGATGCTATTCCAATATAAAATTATGTTAATTTTGATATAATGAAACAAAAAAAATATTTCCAAGTACACTGTTACTCTTGTTACATTTCCTTGTACATATAAAATTCATCTTACCATGTCTTATTTATAGATCACAACATCAATTGATAATACATTTTTGTGATCAACCTGCTGAGGTGACGATACACGATTTTTTTTATAAACATTGTAATATTTACCTTTGGGGATCATATTTTTTTTGTGACTGTTTCACATTACACACTTGAATTACTTTTGGTATGTGGGTACAAAAATTAATATTAATCATAATATTAACTGAAATGATAAAAAATATTGAATTGAAGAAGCAAAAAAATGGAGATAAAACATCATTTAAATTGAAATTAAAATTAAAAAGGTTCACAGACAAGTCTTGTGGTGAGTACTCTATTTTTTTATTCATTTATTTATGGTCCAAGGTCGTCACAATAAATCAATAGCTAAATTTAAAGTTGATTTATTTGTTTTATTTCTTTTATTATTCAATTAAAATTCTTCATTTGCTTTTTTATATAGGAAAGGTAAGAAGACTCGAATAAAGAGGTGACAATTTTGTTTAAATTAAATCTTATGTTAATTGACTGCATCTTATGATATAACGGCTTTTTTGTTTTGACATACTTTGATACGGTTTTTGCTTCAATTATATTAAAACAGGATTGTTTTGTTTTAAAGTACTTTCATTTTCATTTAAGCTCATATGATCGGTGACAAAAAATAAATTAACAAGGGGAATACAATCTGAAAGATAACATGGATGGTCCACAACCATATCAGGCAGTGGTGGTGCTCATTTAAAACTCTTTATAGATAACTAATTTTACAGAGACTCACTCATAGGTAATTTCTCCGAGAAGTCAAAACGGAGACAAGCCAAGGACGAGCAACACAGTAAAAAGATCTTAACAGTTAAATCAAGAACTACTGAGCAAACTATTCAGATTCTCTAATTCAAGTAAGTATAATTTGACATATCTCATTGAGATTCTGTATTTGAAATATATCGGAATTACTTTAACAATGTAAGTATGGGATGGACGAGAGGGAAATGAATGATGTGGATCTGGACCAGCAAAGGAAAAGACGAACCGGAAAATGGAGCATAAATTTAAGTTTCAGTTTCGTAGAAGCTGTCAAAGAGAAGAGTCATATAAGTAGGATTTCACTTGACATTTCATTTGACGTTTATTTTCTATAGAAACACGTACGGAAACTTCAAAATACTATAAGTAAAATTTCAAACGCCAAAATGAATTCTGTTCTATGGACGTAGCCCCATAAGTGGCCTTTAAAATCTGAAAATTGAACTGTAATAACTTTAATGACCACATTGAATACTCTCGCTGGGAGTTGCCATTATCCAGTGAGCAAAGCATATCATTGGCATGAATGCTACTGCCCTCAGATGACAGTCAAAAAGCTAAGGTCCACCCTTAGGTTAAAGGTTTGGCATTTACTATGGAAATGAACACAATAGAACTCATTGGTACCGCGGTGGATCCTTGAAGGCCCTATCTTACTCTTTCTCATTGCTCATTTATGGATCTAAATTCAACAAAATGTTTTTTATGCCTTGATTCTCCTCAAACGTCTCTTATGTAGCTCAATTATAACTTTCCTTTCGTTTTTTTCCTCAATCAAACCATTCAACAATTTTTAACCTCAAGAATCACCTCAAAAATTTCTTTAATGAAAATTAATATAAAACTAAAATTAAATTACAATAAAAATTTGTTTTTACGACAAATCCCATTTAATTTATTTTAATATTATTATGATGAAATCGAATACACTTGATTCTTATTCTGAATATAAAAAGACAGAATTTATTCAACCACCTGCATTAAAAAAAATAAAAATTACCATCAAAAGTTCATACAAAGAATCTTCTTCTTCTTTTTAAAGTGCCAATGTTAAGTTGAAGGTCAACCCATATAATTATCATAAAAATAATAATAAAATTGCACCAATAATATACTTATTTTTGCTTACAGGCAAGCTCACAGACTATCACGTTTGGTATTAAAATAATTGTACAATTAATAAAAATTCTCATATCTCTTCATTTTTTTTTGTAA